>CM016626.1:2124423-2217367 GCA_005393395.2 Gossypium australe
TCAGTCGTATATACTTCATATCGTTATTATTTATATCATTGTATTATTACTATTTTTTATTATATTACTATTGTCATACCATGACTAACACTCTTTTGTTTTTATTCACTATTTCTTTTAAATTTATCTTTCTATTTTTTTGTTTATCATGCATCTTTTATTATCATTTTTTGCAATTTCTCGTTTCGTTTCATCTTAACTCAACATTTATCTTATTTTATTTTATTTTATTTTTTTTATTTTATTTTCCTTCGTTTTTTATTCAAAAATGAGTTTTCATAAAGGTAATATTCATGAGTTTGGGAATTCAAAACTTCGTGCCCAATCGTGCTGGGTGTGACTTTTCGTTTGACCGAACAAGTGGATAACCTTTTAAATTTTGTTCCATTTTTAAATAAGGTGATATTTATGCGTTTGGAAGTTCGAAGGATCGCGCCCAATCGTGCTGGGTGTGTTCTTTCGTATGACCGAATGAGCAAATGCCCTTTCCAAAATTTCAAAATGGTTACTTGGAGAATTTCAGAGACGATCTTGGATTCAAGGACTTAGATTATCGCGTCCAATCGTGCTGGATGTGAAATTCTATTCCTTCGAACAAGGGAAATATGTTATCAAGTTGTTTAAAATAAAATAAATAAAAAGAGCAAGATTTCAAAAATCATTTCAAACTTTTCGACATTAGGACATCGATTAATCAATTTGGTACCAATTTTGGGCGTTGCGAGGGTGCTAATCCTTCCTCGCACGTAACCGACTCCCGAACCTATTTTCTCGAATGTTCGTAGACCAAAAACCCCGTTTTAGTAAACTGAAATGTTTTATTAAAACAAAGGTGATCCGATCACACCTAATAAAGGTCGGTGGCGACTCCCGTTTTTTATTCATTTTCAAAACCCAAGTTCGATTCCCGTTTTGTCAAAAAATGGTTACGACAGCTTGGCGACTCCACTGGGGATTTTTTGAGAGTCAGGCCGAAAATTGATTATTCTTTGTCCTTTTGTCAAGATTTGGGAAAATCATTTTGAAAAATCATGTTTCTTTTGACGCATCTGTTGGTACTATGATTGTAATATTGTCGAGTCTCCTAGGATGTCTCTGCATTCATCTTGCATGACCGTTGTGTCACACCCTTAAGTGGGAGCGAGAAGCTATGCCTTCGTGAGGTTTTCACCTCCGCACGGGCTAGGGGACCGCTTCCGGAATACATCCGTACCTATGGTTTCGTGAGGTTTTCACCTCCGCATGGCCATAGGGAAATGTATTCCCTCGAACTGAACTCGATCTGTATGAGCCTATAATGGGTGAGGTTGAGGAATCTGCTGGTTCGGGTACCTCTCTTTAGAACTGAACCACATGTAGAGAAACCTAGGAACCCATCTTGGACAGAATCGCGCTAAACCCATAGTAGTCACTCCAATAAGTGTTTGCTTATTTCTCTTATACTAAATTTTTTTTCGCTTATCTTCCCTTGCATTAACATTTTTTCTTGTTTGATTGCATTGCATGTCATATTCACATTAAAAGGCGTCGATCTCCGTTCGGTTACTAAGATAGAAGCTTGTTATGGGGGACGGATTCCTTGATAAAGTAGAGGATAACGCGGCCGTGCGTATATGGTCAGAGAAGATACAACTCGAGAAAGGGGATAGTCTGGCCGAGGGATGTACATCGGAGTTAGGGGACTTTACTCGCATCAGCATAACGCAGAATGAGTTACAAGAATTAAAAGATATGTGGGTTCATTGGGATGAAGGGACTAAGCAGCTTTTCTACCTTAATTATGGCGATCTACCCTATTTGCTTGACATCAGAGTGGACAAACACTTGTTTCGGGCCATAACTCAATATTGGAATCCCGCATATAGCTGCTTCACATTCGGGAAAGTGGATTTGGTACCTACCATAGAAGAATACACGGCTTTACTGCGCAATCGAAGGGCTCAATCGATAAAGTCTACTTTAGGGCCGGCAATGCACCAACCTTGGTAAAGAAACTGATGAACATCACTGGAATGAGCGAACAATGGGTCGTGGCACGTATTCAGCAAAAAGGTGAAGGGAAATGCATTCCATGGGCAAACTTAAGGGACTTGATATTGACACATCCCGATGCCAAGAGGAAGGTCGACATCTTCGCCTTAAGTATCTATGGCCTAGTAATTTTCCCGAGAGCTTTGAGGCATGTGGACGAAGCGGTCGTTGACTTATTCGATCGTCTTGACAAAGGAGTCACACCAGTACCAGCCATTCTTGCCGAAACATTTAGATCTTTAAACGCGTGCCGGAGAGCGGGCGAGGGTAGATTCATGGGATGTGCGCAACTATTACTAGTTTGGTTCCATAGCCATTTCTGGAAAATAGATAGAGTTTCTTGTCGAGTTCACTATGAAAATTATTCCCCGTTAAAAGAGTTGGTGGATAAGCCCAAGAGAGACGACATATCAGA
Organism: Gossypium australe; assembly: GCA_005393395.2. Classification (NCBI taxonomy): domain Eukaryota; kingdom Viridiplantae; phylum Streptophyta; class Magnoliopsida; order Malvales; family Malvaceae; genus Gossypium; species Gossypium australe. The sequence goes on from CM016626.1 coordinate 2,126,870, forward strand.
AGAAAATTGGATCGCACTCCTTCAAAATCTTCAAGAAAAAGACATTGAATGGAAAGCCCCTTGGTTTGTTCCCGATGAAATTATCTACCGTTGTGGGAGTTATGATTGGGTGCCTCTGCTAGGAATTTGGGGAGCCATTGGGTATGCTCCTTTGCTTGTACTAAGGCAATACTACTCAAGACAGTTTATACCAACGACTTACGGCCTAGCTCAGTTTGAGTTTTCGTATAAAGGGAATAATTCTAAGAAGAAGGTTCGGGAGATCGCCGATGCTTGGAAACAAGTTTGCCGGATGAAAAGAATTGCTGTAGGTCCTATGGTAACCCTCGAGTATAACGCCTGGCGGAGTAAGAGAATAAACGATAACATCCCTGAACTGACACACGATGATACTCAACGATAGAGAAATACTTACAAGTAGTCCCTTCCGAGACGGAGATTATGAAGCAAGATTTTGAAAATAAAAATTCGAGTTGAAAAAGAGGATAGATCAGCTAGAAGAAGAAAAGATGTATTTGATGTTGGATATGGATGTCCAAAATTCGGAGGTTGAGAGATTGAAGAAAGGAAAGAGAAAGGCCGAAGAAGATCTAGAGAGCCTGAAGACGGATTATAGAAAGCTGCGCCTGTCAATGAGGACTGCCGGATTGGGTAAAACTTCAGAACAGTGGCGTCAAGAAATTCGAGAAGAGAAAGCCAAGGTTGATCAGTGGAGGGAAAAATTCCAAGAGGTTCAAGCACAAAGGGATGTTCTAAAGAAGACTGCAAGTGAGAATCGAAGGGAGAATGAGACACTGAAAGCTCGATTAATAGAACAAGAAAAGGCGTTTGACCAAAGACACGACTCTACGATGAAGCTAAAGTCAAGCCTAAACCAGATTGAAGAGTTAAAAGGGAAATTAGTAGAGCTCGAAATGGCACTAGAGAATAGTGAGTTCCGTTTCCAACAATCTCAGAATCAGGTCAAGGAAAGGGATTACGTCATGGGTGAAGCAGTAACACAGATACGAGAAGTGGCTGAACATCTACAATCCTTAGCGGTCCAAGCCGGTGTATTAAGTATACTGTATGAATCGAAGTCAGACCGGGGTCGAGAGTTAGCCTCACTCCTCGAGAAAATTAAAATTCTAGGCATAAGGGCTAGGTCGCTTATATGACTCAATTTTATGTAAAAGATTCTGTTTCTTAAACAAGCTTTCTATAAGAAATTGAATGAGAATCGACGCCTTTTGCATTCATTTCACGCATTCGCATTGCATCCATTCGCATGCATCAACATTTGCATAAAGAAGGAGCTAATTGGTTAAAAACGTGACAGAAGTTACCCTGGAAACCGACGAGGATCAACCTATCGTACATTACTACAACACTCGTCGCAAGGCAAAAGCAATGGACCAAAGATACGAACAATTCCAGAAGGACATGGAAGACAAATGAAGAAGTTTCAGAAAGAATTGAAAGACCAGATGGAAAAGGCTCAAAAAGATATGGTGGCCCAAATGACTCAATTAATGAGTGGGATAACAAACAAAGGAAAAGACCCTACAACTAGTACCGGGAAAGAAAGCAAAGGCCATCCTCCAGGATTTACTCCACCCCATGAATTTACAGGCCTAGAACACCCACCTGTGCTCCCACCTGCCCATCTAGGGCAAGGAGTATTTGCATCAAGTCACGGAACTAACCCAGCTGACCCTATTGTCCCAGATTTGGATGATCCTGTGGAACTAGCTAAGTTAAGAATGAAGGATCAGGGCGCTCAAGCAAGTTTAAAGATCTGGAAGAAAGACTCAGGGCAGTAGAGGGAACTAGAGCCTCTTCCGCAATGAGCGTCAAAAAGCTCAGTTTGGTTCCTGGTCTGGTCTTGCCCCCAAAATTTAAGCACCAGACTTTGAGAAATACGATGGAACAAGGTGCCCAAAGGCGCATCTCATCATGTTTTGTCGGAAAATGGCCGGTTATGAGGACGAAGACAAGTTGCTGATACACTGCTTTCAAGAAAGCTTGATAGGGTCAGCTCTCCGATGGTACAATCAACTAGGAAGAGAAAAGATCCAATCATGGGATGACTTAGCTGCAGCATTCTGTGAACAATATAAACACGTCTCCGACATAGCGCCTGATCGCCTAACATTGCAGATGATGGAAAAGAAGCCATCTGAGACCTTTAGGCAATATGCTCAAAGGTGGAGAGACGTCTCGGTTCAAGTGGAACCTCCACTAACCAAGACGGAGGTCACAGTCCTTTTTATTAACACTTTAAGAGCGCCATTCTATGACAAGTTGGTGGGGAATGCCACAAAGGATTTCGCAGATGTCGTAATATCTGGAGAGCTCATCGAAAACGGCATCAGGAACGGGAGAATGGAAGGGTCTGAAAGCTCTAAAAGGCCATTTAAGAAGAAGGAGCCAGAAACCCATATGGTAGGGACCGAGAATCACTACACTCCTAATCCATACCCTATCCAACCTCGACCTCAATTCCGCCCAACTCCAAACCTTACTTTCCTCCTCAGAACCTTATTATCAAACCCCTCCCCTTATCCCGTCTATACTGCTGATGCCCAAAGACCACTCACCATCTTCTCACCAAATACCACAGCCGCTCCGAGCCAACCCAGAAATGAACCAAGGCCAACGAGACCCAACCCCGAAAAACCTCAGTTTGCCCCTATTCCCATGACATACGGGGAACTGTGCCCAAAGTTGCTAGAGAAACAATTAATAGCACCACATTACATAGCACCTTTGAAACCTCCCTACCCTAAATGGTACGATCCAAATGCTAGCTGCATGTACCATGCCGGAAACCGGGGGCATTCCACGGATAATTGCCTAGCCTTTAAAAGAAAGGTTCAGAGTCTAATTGATGCGGGCATTCTACGTTTTGATGGGATCAGTACGGTGGCCAGAAATCCGCTCCCTAACCATACTGAAGGGAACGTGAACATGGTGACAAATGAAGATGGCCGGCGAGCTAAAAGTCGGGTCTCCGAAATAAAGACGCCATTGGGGAAAATATGGGAAATAATGATGAAAAAGGGTTGCTTGGTCCGCTTGACAAAAGTTCCAAGGAGGAAGGTACAGAAGGCCAAAGTTTTTGTGTCTTTCATGGCATAGAAGGGCACCGCATCCAATCTTGTGAGAAATTTAAAGAATTGCTCCAAGATATGATGAACAATAAGGAGCTTGAGGTCTATGATAAAAAGGAAGAGATCATCGAAAAAGATGTATGTGCGTCCGGAGATCAATCATCAGGACCCCCTTATAGTGCCGACCGACCTTTGATAATCTACTACGAGGCAAAAAGGGAAGAGGTAAAACCGAATATGATAATCAAAATGCCTTCTCCCTTCCCTACAAGGAAAGCAAGGCGGTGCCATGGAAGTATGATGTAGGCATTACCATGCCCGAAGCTGCTACTAGTGACATTAGCGAGGTGGGGCATTTCACCCGTAGTGGGAGGTGTTATTCTCCAAGATGGTCCGAACCGGAAAAGAGAGTCGTAAACGCGAGTCAAAAGGGGAAAGCGCCGATGCATGAAACCGAGGCGGAGGTTGAAGTACAATCTGGACAAGAATCTAAAAGGCCTGTAAGTGAGGACGAAGCACACGAATTTTTGAGGTTTATCAAGCACAGCGAGTATAACGTTGTGGAGCAATTGAGCAAGCAACCAGCGAAGATCTCAGTGTTATCTCTGCTGTTAAATTCCGAACCACACCGAAATGCTCTATTGAGTGTGTTAAACCAGCGTATGTACCGAGTAATGTACCCGTGGAAAAACTTGATAGGTGGGCAAACAACCTAAACGCAGATAATTTCATCTCCTTCAGCGATGATGAAATACCACCGAATGGAAGGGGCTCCGTCAAGGCACTACATATCACGGCCTATTGCAAAGGTTACATAGTACCAAGTGTACTCATTGATAACGGGTCTGCGCTTAACGTCATGCCTTTAGCGACACTGTCCAGAATGCCGGTGGATATGTCTTATTTGAGACCTTGTCATTCCACGGTAAGAGCGTTTGATGGGACGCGACGAGAGGTCATGGGAAAGATAGAGATCCCTCTAGAAGTGGGCCCATGCACATACAATATTGAATTCCAGGTCATGGACATTGCACCTTCATACAATTGCCTCTTAGGGAGACCTTGGATCCATTCTGCTGGGGCAGTCCCTCATCTCTCCACCAGAAAATGAAGTTTATCATGGATGATCGCTTGATCACAGTCGCTGGTGAGGAAGACATCGTCGCGTCTATCTCCGCTGATGCACCCTACATCGAAGTAAACAAAGATGCAGTAGAATGTTCCTTCCGCTCCTTTGAATTCATCAATGCTACTTTCGTCGCTGAAGGAAGTAAAGCTCCCACGCCCAAGTTATCAAAGAATACCAGGATGGGAATCAAACTAACGGTTGGAAAAGGAGCCCGAGCAAGGAAAGGCTTGGGGAAATACCAGCAAGGGATGGCTAGAGCGCTAAAACCGGTACCCCACAAGGCTCGATACGGCTTAGGATTTAAGCCCGACATGCAGCAAAGAAGGAAACAATTGCAAAGGGAGCAAGAAAGAAGGATCGCAAGAGTCACAGGTCGAGAATTAGAGTGGGAACCCATAACATATCCGCCTTTGTCGAAAACATTTATCTCGGCCGGAATTATATTCCGGGAGAAGAGGACCCACGGAGTATGGTGTCATGGGTGGAAAAGGGTCTACAGGACTTCAGCATAAATGTCATTGGCAAAGGGAATAATGCGATTGGAAACTCTTCGATGATACGCCCTTGTCCTCCAGGATTCACTTTGAACAATTGGACTGCTGTGGATCTCCTTGTAGTTTCCAAATCCCCTCCGGAGTAATGCTCAGTATTAACTTTTTGTATACCCCTAAGCTGTAGGGGAATATGTTGTGAGAGTTTATTTTGTCTATCTAGCTTTTAAAATGAAACATGAATAAAATGCATTTTGTCGCGTTCTTTCATTCTCATTGGTTCCACATTCATTTCTTTTTTACCCGTCCCTATATATCCCATATCATCATGTCATTTATAGGACCCGATACCTCGATGTCCCTCTATAGTCTTCTTTTTTTACTTTTCAGGTGCTCGGATATCAACGACATGAACAATCCTGTTATGAGTCCTAAAATCGACTTCGAGAAGGCTATTTGTGTGGAGAATTCGAGGCTGAAGAAGACGCCGAAGATTATGCCTCTTCCCCAGACCTACTGAAAATGGTAGAACAAGAGGATAAACAGATTTTGCCCTATCAAGAATCGGTCGAGACAGTGAATTTAGGAAGTGAAGAAAAGAAGCAAGAGGTAAAAGTCGGGATCTCCATATTTGAAGACACCAAACATGATCTAATCACCTTGCTTCATGAATACAAAGACGTGTTCACATGGTCGTATCAAGATATGCCAGGTCTGAACGAAGATGTAGCGGTCCATAGACTCCCACTGAAACCTGAATGCAAGCCTATCCAACAGAAGTTAAGGCGGATGAGGCCAGAAATGCTCTTAAAGATAAAGGAAGAAGTAAAGAAACAATTTGATGCTGGATTCCTGCAAGTCTCTAGATATCCAGAATGGGTAGCTAATATCGTCCCAGTACCGAAGAAAGATGGCAAAGTACGAATGTGTGTGGATTACCGTGATTTGAATCGAGCCAGCCCTAAAGATAATTTCCCGCTGCCGCACATTGATACATTGGTAGATAACACGGCGAAGAATTCGTTGTTCTCCTTCATGGATGGATTTTCGGGCTACAACCAAATCAAGATGGCTCCCGAGGATATGGAGAAAACTACGTTCACGACGATGTGGGGGACATTCTGCTACAAAGTGATGCCGTTCGGTTTAAAGAATGCCGGGGCAACATATCAAAGAGCCATGGTGACACTGTTCCACGACATGATGCATAAGGAAATAGAAGTCTATGTCGACGATATGATCGCCAAATCTCAAGGAGAAAGAGAGCATGTCGAGAACCTCCGGAAGCTGTTCGAAAGACTGAGAAAATTCCAACTAAAGCTTAACCCTGCCAAATGTACCTTTGGGGCTACCTCGGGAAAATTATTGGGATTCATCGTCAGCGAGAAAGGTATCGAGGTTGATCCGGATAAAATAAAGGCCATACAAGAACTACCGCCGCCGCGCACACAAAAGGAAGTCAGAGGATTTCTAGGGAGACTGAATTACATTGCTCGGTTCATTGCTCAACTCACCAAGCAATGTGATCCAATTTTTCGACTCCTTCGAAAACACAATTCTGGAGAATGGGACAAGGGATGCCAAGAGGCTTTTGACAAGATAAAGCAGTATTTATCTAGTCCTCCGGTGCTAGTACCGCCAACCCCCGGAAGGCCACTAATACTATATCTGACTGTGTCTGAAAACTCAATGGGTTGCGTCTTGGGGCAACATGATGAGTCTGGAAAAAGAGAACAGGCGATCTATTATCTCAGTAAGAAATTCACGGAGTGTGAGACAAGGTATCCGACAATCGAAAAGTTCTGTTGTGCTCTGGTCTGGGCAACTCGGAGGCTTAGGCAATATGTGCTATATCATACGACGTGGCTGATTTCAAAGCTAGACCCAATAAAGTGCATGATGGAGTCGCCTGCACTCTCAGGAAGAATGGCACGATGGCAGATCCTACTATCAGAATATGACATCGTATACGTAAGCCAGAAATCGATTAAAGGGAGCGCAATAGCTGATTTCTTAGCAACTCGGACAACAGAGGAGTACGAGCCATTGAGATTTGACTTCCCAGACGAAGACCTGATATGCGTTACGGAAGAAGAATGTGAATCGTCAAAAGAGAAATCATGGAAGATGAGTTTCGACGGCGCATCAAATGCATTGGGGCACGGAATTGGAGCAATCCTAGTGTCACCCGAAGGATATCATTACCCTTTTACTGCCAGATTAAATTTCTTCTGTACCAACAACATAGCAGAATATGAGGCTTGCATCATGGGACTTCGCGCAGCTATCGAGCAGAACGTTAAGGTCTTGGCAGTCTCCGGGGACTCGGCATTAGTGATTTACCAAATCCGTGGAGATTGGGAAGTAAGGGACTCGAAGTTGGTTAAATATCGCGATCTCGTTATAGAACTGGTCGAAGAATTCGAAGAAGTGACTTTTAATTATTTCCCACGGGAGGAAAACCAGTTGGCTGACGCCCTGGCCACTTTGGCTTCAATGTTCAAAGCAAACCGAGAAACAGAAATAATGCCTCTCCAGATGAGCATATACGAGGCCCCGGCGCATTGTTTTAGCATTGACAACGAGGCAGATGAGCAACCATGGTTCCATGATATCTTAGAATATGTCAAGAATCAAAGATATCCCGAGCAAGCAAATAAGAACGACAAAAGAACAATCAGGAAATTGGCAGCGGGATTCGTTCTCGATAGGGACATCCTGTACAAAAGGGGAAAAGATCAAGTCCTCCTGAGATGTGTGGATACTGTTGAAGCCAGAAAGATACTCGAAGAGGTCCATGAAGGAGTTTGTGGAACGCACGCCAATGGCTTCACTATGGCCAGGCAAATCATGAGGCTCGGTTATTACTGGTTGACAATGGAAGGCGATTGCATTAGTTACGCACGAAAGTGCCACAAATGTCAAGTTTATGGCGATAAAATTCATGCAGCACCTTCACCCCTTCACGTCATGACTTCCCCGTGGCCCTTTTCTATGTGGGGCATGGATGTTATAGGGCCAATTTCCCCGAAAGCTTCTAATGGACATCGATTCATTTTTGTGGTCATAGACTACTTCACAAAATGGATAGAGGCCGCTTCGTTTGCTAATGTGACAAGGACAGCAGTGTGCAGATTCTTAAAAAAGGAGATCATATGCCGATATGGCTTGCCAGAAAGAATCATTTCAGATAATGCTTTGAATCTGAACAACAAAATGATGAAGGAAGTGTGCGAGCAATTTCAAATAAAGCATCATAATTCCTCACCCTATCGTCCAAAGATGAACGGAGCAGTAGAAGCCGCTAACAAGAATATCAAGAAGATCATTGGGAAGATGACTGAGACGTATAAAGATTGGCACGAGAAACTACCATTCGCTCTATACGCGTATCGCACATGTGTGCGTACCTCTACGAGGGCAACTCCTTTCTCTCTAGTCTATGGAATGGAAGCTGTGCTGCCCATTGAGGTGGAAATCCCCTCCCTGCGAATCTTGATGGAGTCAAAGCTAGAAGAATCTGAATGGGTTCAGGCTCGATATGACCAACTGAATCTGATTGAAGAAAAACGCTTGAAGGCAATTTGTCACGGACAGATGTACCAAAGGAGAATGATCGCAGCCCATGACAAGAAAGTGCGGCCAAGGGAATTTCGCGAAGGAGAACTCGTGCTGAGGAAGATTCTCCCTATACAAAAGGACTTTCGAGGGAAATGGGCACCGAATTGGGAAGGACCTTACGTCGTCAAGAGAGCCTTCTCAGGTGGAGCTCTGATTCTCACTGAAATGGATGGGAAGGAGTTACCAAATCCGGTGAACTCAGATGCCGTGAAGAAATATTACGCCTAAAAAAAAAAAAAAAAACCGAAAAGGCATCCTGATAAACAGAGAAGGCTTAGGATGAAAACCCGAAAGGGCATCCTAAAGAAGTAAATTTGGTCCGAGAAAGCAGGAATGGGATTGAACGAAGAGTCAAACGGTGAGATCATAGTATTGAAGCAGACTCTGAAGCTCAAGAATCTTTTACACGAAGAATCTTGCTCGGAAAGGTTCAGGACGAAGAAACATGGAGAAGTTCATACGTCGGATATCTAGAGCACTTATTACAACAAAACTTGTTTTCCTTTTATAATGCTTTCTTAATCGAGTCATTCCTTGTCAATTTTCTTGTTGCTTTTGAAATAAATATGAGGAACACCTTCCATGCCTACTTTGCAATTTTCATGCATTTTTCTTATGTTTCATTTTGAAGATGAATAGTAATATTACACACTCTAAACGAAAAGAATATGGAGCATTACTTGGAGGAGAATTGGGTAGGAGCTTCAAAGCAAGGACAAAGTTCAACGTGGGGCAAAAAAAAAAAAAAAACGAGACACGAATTACTTGTAGAAAGTCAAGAGTCGAAGCAACGAACACAGGCTACCGTGAAAGTCGTAACAGAGAGAGATACAGGACAAACAAGCCCGAGACACATGGCATAATCATGTAGGCATTTAGGACAAATACACACATATCATGACATCATCACGCATAACACATACAGGTACACCAGTAAAGCAAAAAGTCCTGACAATGGTTGCACCAAACCAAGGAGAAAGAAGACATCCGAGTTCCACCAGACGATACATTTTGAGATTCCAGTTCCAAATTATCAACTCATACCAGAGAGAAGTGAGTTGAGCCTCGGGTCACACCCTGAGGTGTCCTTCAATTTCTTTTCAAAATATCAACTCATACCAGAGAGAAGTGGGTTGAGCCTTGGGTCACACCTTGAGGTGTCTTTTAATTTCCTTTCAAAATATCAACTCATATCAGAGAGAAGTGAGTTGAGCCTCGGGTCACACCTTGAGGTGTCTTTTAATTTCCTTTCAAAATATCAACTCATATCAGAGAGAAGTGAGTTGAGCCTTGGGTCACACCCTGAGGTGTCTTTTAATTTCCTTTCAAAATATCAACTCATATCAGAGAGAAGTGAGTTGAGCCTTGGGTCACACCCTGAGGTGTCTTTTAACTTCCTTTCAAAATATCAACTCATATCAGAGAGAAGTGAGTTGAGCCTCGGGTCACACCCTGAGGTGTCTTTTAATTTCATTTCAAAATATCAACTCATATCAGAGAGAAGTGAGTTGAGCATCGGGTCACACCCTGAGGTGTCTTTTAATTTCCCGTCAAAATATCGACTCGTGTCAGAGAGAAGTGGGTTGAGCCTTGAGTTACACCCTGAGGTGTCTTTTAATTTCTTTTCAAAATATCGACTCGTGTCAGAGAGAAGTGGGTTGAGCCTTGGGTTACACCCTGAGGTGTCTTTTAATTTCTTTTCAAAATATCAACTCACGTCAGAGAGAAGTGAGTTGAGCATCGGGTCACACGCTAAGATATTCTCAATTTTTGCCTTTCAATTTCTGTTTCTGCCTAGTTCGTATTACAAGAGTCCGAAGTATTTTTAATTTCCAGTTTTTGTTGATAAAAAAAAAAAAAAAACTCATGAGAGTGTTGTTGAGTCTCGGGGCACGCGAAGGTACTTACAGAATAAAGACCAAAGTTGCGTTGAGCAAAGTGGATGAAGAAATTCCAGTGGACAAAGAAGATTGAGCAAGAGCAAATTGAAGCTACAGACCATATCTATCGGGAGTAGCATAGGAGTAGACTGAAGATCGAAGCCCCCAAAGATAACAAGGAAGTAGTTCCTCAAAGTCCCAGTGGAGAAGATCAAAGCCTTGAAATCACATCGAAGCTAATCAGGGTACTAGCTACTGTGCCCTTGAAGAAGCAATGGAACAGGAAATGTTATCTCCCTGGAGATACGACGAAACGGTGAAGCGGATCAAAGCAACGAGGTACATTGGAGTTTGAAGCTGTTTAAAGAAAATGAGGACCGACAAGTCAAGGCTTGGCCAAGACCGGGCAAAATTGGTTCTTCTTATTTGTCTTTGCTCTATTATCGTTTCACGACAATGAGCAAAAAGGGGCAGCTGTAATCACCAATTTGGCCCGGGTCTTTAACCCAGGGCCCAAAACATAAAATTTTAAATGTCCACTTACAAACCCGGGCTCAAGGCCCAATTTACAAATTAAAATGAAATCAGACCCAGATACTAAGCCCAAATCCCCTAACCCATTTACAACCAAACCCTAGCCCAAATCCCCTAACCCATTTACAACCAAACCCGAGCCCAATTGTAAAACCAAAATTGAATAAAATAAGAAATAAAATAAATTTAACAGTCCAAATGTCCATTTACAGTCCATAAACCCGAGACCCATATTAAAAGCCCATTACAAGCAAATGAAACCCAAAACCCAAATTAAGCCCAATCTAAAACCAATACCAGACCCAAATCAAAGCAGCCCAGACTATAATTGCCCTAAACCCAACAAACCCTGAACCAAAAACTACAGAGGCCCAATGGCCCGAAACTTTAAACAATTAGGAACCCTAGGGTTCCTCCCATCTCAGCGCCGCCTTGCGTCCTCCCACGCGCGCAACGGTCTGACTCCTCTCTGGTGCCCCATGACTCTACCGACAGACTCCACTAGCACACCGACCAACGCCTCGCATGCACGCACCGGCCACTTCGAATATTCGCCCACCACCTGCAGACAGACACAAAAACGCAGAAACCACAAAGAAGGCAGGAAAATATGTAACGACCCGAAATCCGTGGGCACCAGAAAAAAAAAATGTGTTATCGGGCCTCTGTCTTAGTAAATCGAGTTAGTAAATAATCATTAGGAGTAATTATGAGTCTAGTAGTGTGCTTAATTAGATTTTTATTTAGTGAATTTAGCTTAATTGAGAGTAATTAGGAAAAAGGATCAAATTGAATAAGGAGTAAAAGTCTAATTGTAGATTAAAAGAAAATAAAAAGGACCAAAATGGCAATTATGCCATTTAGCATAAGTTGAGGCGGCATAAGCTTAAAAAAAATCTGAGATTTTATGTGTTAAAATATATTATTAATATTATTAAATAATTATATTAATATAATATTATATTATATAATAAAGTAAATAGTAAATGAAATAATAAAAAAAAAGAAACAAAGAAGAACAGAAAAGAACAGAGAGCATACGAAACAAGCAGGAAAGAAAGAAGAAAAAGAAGGAAAAAGGAAAAACTAAAGATTCAAGGTTTTAAACTTTAAAAGGTAAGTCAATCAAGTCCTATTCTTTTAATTTTGATGTTTTAGAAGCTTTAAAGCAAGATTTTGATGAAACTAAGTTGATATTTTGAGAGTTTATTGGTTTTTAAGTATAGTTTATGTTAAAGAAAAAGATGAACAAGGGGTTAAATTGAATGAAATTTAAGTTAGAGCTAGTAAAAGGATTAAATTGTAAAGTAAGCTATAAGTTTTGTATTATAGGGATTGATTTGGAAGAAATTATAAATTAGGGTTTTATTATGAAAATTTTGTAATCAAGTTGAATATGGAAGGAATTTAAGTAGAATCAAGCATGAATTAAGTTAAGAAAATAAGTAAACTTAACTAGGATTTAATTGCAAAATAAATCATAAGAAAACAGATTTAAGACAGCAGCAGTAGAGTAACTTTGAAAATTCACCAAAAATCGTAGAAATGGAATTAGAAGTTGAGTGAGATATGAAATTAAAGCTTATTGAGTCTATTTTCATATGAAAGAAACAGAGATAGCAAATAAGTTCTGTATTGTGAGATATTTAAATTTTAGTGAAACTGGTTCAGGGTGATTTCGAGATCCCCTGTTCTGACTTGTAAAAATCATTAAAAATTGTATAAAAATTATTTTGGAACATAGTTTATATGGTTAAATTCCTTAATGAGTCTAGTTTCAAATGAGCTAAACAAGGAGGCCATCTAAATTCTGTACAAAGAGTAATTTAATTCGTAGTGAAGAGAGGTCAGAGCAGTTGGACAGTGAAACAGGGGAAACTTTAAGAATAATCTGGTATTGATTGGCCATACCAAAAATTCTGAAAAATTTACAGTAAAAATATATATGAGTCTAGTTTCGGAAAAAATTTACGGATCTTAATTTGGAGTTCCGTAGCTCCAGATATAGATGATTTAGTGACAATGACTCAGGTAGACAGCCTAGAAAGAACTTATGAGTAAATAATAGAATTGTGTATAAAAGATGTGGAATGAAGAGGAAGAGTAGAAATTGAATAAAATTCAATTATTTATTGTAATTTAATGTTGTAATTAATAATGTAAATTATTATTTTCGTAGCTAAAAAGGAACTCGAGGCATCAACCCATAAAGGAAAGGAGAAGGTTACCGAGGAATGATCAAGCAAATTCGGGTTTGTATTACTATAATTCAAGCTATTTATTTATTCATTAAATATTAGATTAATTTATGGATATGGTAAGTAAATTATAAGGTAAGTGTTTTTATTGAATTGAATGGAAATTGAGTTGAATGATGAATATGTATTGAAATTGAATTGTATGTGGTTTGAAATGGAAAAGTGTAATTAATATTGAAATTGAATTTATTATGAAAATGAAAATGAAATTGAGAACTGAAATACCCTATTAACTAGTCGGGCTGAGTCGGATATAATTGGCATGCCATAGGACATGGAAGAGTACGGGATTTTGCCGGCTTACTGATCAGGCACTTACGTGCCGACTACTGTTACTGTTACTGTTACCGATTCGACACTTTGTGTATCGTATACTGTTACTGTTACCGTTACAGGTTCAGCACTTTGTGTGTTGAATACTGATATTGTTACTGTTACCGATTCGACACTTTGTGTGTCGTATACTGTTACCGTTAAGGCACATTGTGCCGTACTGGAGTGTTGGGTTGGAATCCGTGTATCCGTTAAGGTCCGAGTCTGTTAATAGGGGTAAATAAGGAAAAGGTTAAATTGAATAAAATGAAATGGTTGAGCCATTGAAAGAAATGCGAAAATAGAACATGAACTGAAAAATGTGATTGGAATATGAGTATGAAAATGGAAAGTATGAACCATTGGTTCAAGAAATGGATAGTAGCTTAACCTGATTGTGTATTGTTTCAATTGTTGAATAGCAAAAATTGAAATTGTATGAATATATTGGGAATGACAAACTTATGTTGAATTGGTTTAGTAAAATTAAAGTTATATGATTTAATGATATGATTATTATGTTTATAATTTGAATTATGGTAATACCACTGAGTATATGTATACTCAGCGTACGGTTGCTTCCGTGCGCAGGTTGTAGAAGTCAAATACTGAACCAGCATCCGAAGTCAGACCCGACTTCAGCAAACCTTTGGTGATGTATATTTCCTTTTTATAATGTGGCATGTACGTAGGTTGTGTATAAATGTTATTATGTTTTGAATGTGACTGGTTAAAAATGTTAGTATTACAAGTTTAAGAATTATAATGAAAGGAGTATATTTATTTTAATCTAACTAATATTTTGATAAATTTAAGTTGATATTATATTGATTGAGTTTGATTAGAAGGTATTTAGAATAGAAAATGAATTTATCAAATGAATTGGTTAAATTGGTTATTTATTGAAATGAATACGATTTATTTTACAGGGGGTTTTTATATATTAATAAGCAGAAATGCTGCCGAAATTTATATTAAACAAAATTTATATTTGCAAATTGTCTGATATGTCCGGTAATGCCTCGTAACCCTGTTCCGGCGATGGTTCGGGGTTAGGGGTGTTACATTTATTGGTATCAGAGCTATCAGGTTTAGTCGATTCTCGGGCTAAATCGAGCTCGAAAGTGAGTCTAGAAGTACATGCCACTATTGAGTCGAAGCTGAGTCGGGTTTTTGGATGCTGACATATATATTTATTTTATTTTGTTTTATAGATAAAATGTCAGACGAAAGAATGTATGATGTTGAACAGGAAATGCATACTGGAAATCGAGAAATTGAAGAAACTGAATCTGTTACACCTACTGTAAATCCGTTAAATAACCAACCTCCTAATGTAAGAAGAGAAAGAGATAACTCACAACTGTTAAGAGCTATAGCCGATGCATTGCAACATGTAGCGGAAACTGTACCTGCTACTACATCAGTACCTACGGTTAGACGGGCCCCGATTAAAGAGTTAAGAAATATGGTGCCACGGAGTTTTCGGGACTAAGAGGTCTTGATCCGTCTATTGCTGAGAATTGGATAGAATCAACAAAAAGAGTTTTGCAACAATTAGATTGCACCCCCCGAGAGAATCTGATATGTGCTGTATCATTGTTACAAGGGGAAGCATATCTCTGGTGGGAATCTGTTGTTAGACATTTACCGGATGATCAGGTAACCTGGGATTTGTTTCAAAAAGAATTTCAAAAGAAGTATATTGGGGAAATGTATATTGAAGAGAAAAAGCAAGAGTTTTTAATGTTGAAACAGGGTAATATGTCAGTATTGGATTATGATCGAGAGTTTACTAGATTGAGCAGGTATGCTTCAGAATATATTCCAACAGAGGCTGATAGTTGTAAACGGTTTTTACGGGGATTAAGAGATGAAATAAAACTACAATTAGTGTCCCAGCGAATTACTGAATTTGTTGATTTGATCGAACGGGCCAAAATGATAGAGCAAGTCTTGGGACTTGATAAAAAGTCAGAAACAGTTGGATTGACCAGGAAACGAGTAGGAGCAACTAGTTCAAATCCACTACCAAAGAGATCTAGAGAATTCAGAGGTGGTTGGAGATCAAGCTTTCGATCTGATAGAGGTGACGGAAACAGAGGAAAACAGATTACTATTTCCACCGGTAGTGTAAAAGCTCCACCCCGGGAAAATGAATATCCTGAATGTAACTATTGTGGAAAAAGACATTTTGGTGAATGCTGGAAGAAAATTGGAGGATGTTTTCGTTGTGGCTCTACTGAACACTTTATTAAAGATTGTTCGAAAACTCAGAGTAGTGCACCTACCACATCTCAGAGATCAGTATCGACTGCCAGAGGTAGAGGAATGTCTAGAGGAGGTTTTGTTTCGAGGAGAGGAGGAGCTAGTAGAGGCAGTGATATAGCTACACAACAGTCAGAGGCTAGAGCACCAACCAGAGCATACGTAGTTCGGACCCGTGAAGAAGGCAATGCTCACGATGTGGTGACAGGTATATTTTTATTGTATTCTGAGCCTATTTATGCTTTAATTGACCCGGGTTCATCACATTCATATATTAATTTAAAATTAGTTGAATCGGGGAAGTTAGAATCTGAAATGTCTAGAGTTTTCATAGAGGTGTCTAGCCCTTTGGGACAAACAGTGTTAGTAGACAGAGTATGCCGGAGGTGCCCGTTAATAATACATGATAAAATGTTTCCTGTGGATTTGCTGATCATGCCTTTTGGCGATTTTGATATCATTTTGGGTATGGATTGGTTATCTGAACATGGGGTAGTTTTGGATTGCTATAAAAAGAGGTTTAGTATTCAGGCAGAAAATGGGGACAGAATTGAAGTGAATGGCATCCGTACCAGTGGTTCGACACGTATCATTTCAGCTACAAAAGCTAACAAGTTATTACAGCAGGGTTGTTCAGCGTATTTGGCATATGTTATTAATTCTGATTCAGTGGGAAGCCAATGTAGCCAGATTAGGACTGTATGCGAGTTTCCAGATGTATTTCCAGAAGAACTACCGGGTTTACCACCTGATAGAGAGGTTGAATTTGCTATTGAGGTGTATCCAGGTACAGCACCAATTTCTATACCTCCGTACCGAATGTCGCCTACTGAATTGAAAGAGTTGAAGGTGCAGTTACAGGATTTATTAGATTGAGGATTTATCCGACCGAGTATTTCACCTTGGGGAGCTCCAGTATTGTTTGTTAAAAAGAAAGATGGTTCTATGCGGTTGTGCATTGATTATCGACAGTTGAACAAAGTGACGATCAAAAACCGGTATCCTTTGCCTCGTATAGACGACTTGTTTGATCAGCTTAAGGGAGCACTATTGGTGGCCAGGAATGAAGAAAGATATAGTTGAATATGTTAGTAAATGTTTGACTTGCCAACGAGTAAAGGCAGAACATCAGGTACCGACAGGGTTACTCCAGTCTATTAGTATTCCTGAATGGAAATGGGATAGTATTACTATGGATTTTGTTACGGGGTTGCCACTGTCAGAGAGCAAAAAGAATGCCATTTGGGTGATAGTTGATCGACTTACTAAGTCTGCTCATTTCATAGCAGTCAGGACTGATTGGTCTTTACAGAAGCTTGCTGAAGTATATATCCGAGAAATTGTGAGACTGCATGGCATTCCAGCATCTATAATTTCCGACCGAGATCCACGATTTACATCGAGATTTTGGAAGCAGTTACATGATTCTTTGGGTACTCGGCTTAATTTTAGTACTGCATTTCATCCACAAACCGACGGACAATCAGAACGGGTAATTCAAATTTTAGAAGACATGCTTCGGGCTTGCATTATTGACTTTGAATCAGGTTGGGAACGATACTTGCCATTAGCTGAATTTGTTTATAATAATAGTTATCAGTCTAGTATTCAAATGGCTCCATATGAAGCATTATATGGTCGAAGATGTCGATCACCGGTATGTTGGACAGAGTTGAATGAGAAAAAGATTGTTGGACCGGAATTAATTCAGGAGACAGAAGAAGTAGTTAAAAAGATCAAAGACAGGTTGAAAGTAGCTTTTGACAGACAAAAGTCTTATGCAGATCTGAAGCGACGAGATATAGAGTATTCTGTGGGTGATAAAGTGTTTTTAAAAGTATCACCTTGGAAGAAAATTTTGAGATTTGGTCGCAAGGGAAAATTAAGTCCTCGTTACATTGGGCCATATGAAGTAATTGAAAGAATCGGACCGGTTGCCTATCGATTAGCTTTACCTCCGGAATTACAGAAAATTCATGATGTTTTTCATGTTTCCATGCTACGAAGGTATCGATCGGATCCATCTCATATTATTTCTACTGAAGACATTGAGATTAGACCGGATTTGTCATATGAAGAAGAACCGGTTCAAATACTAGCTCGAGAAGTGAAAGAATTAAGAAACAAACGAGTCCCTTTGGTAAAAGTATTGTGGAGAAGCCATAATGTAGAAGAAGCAACTTGGGAACCGGAAGAAACTATGAGAACACAGTATCCTCATCTATTCTCAGGTAAATTTCGAGGACGAATTTATTAAGGGGGGGAGAAATGTAACGACCCGAAATCCGTGGGCACCAGAAAAAAAAATGTGTTATCGGGCCTCTGTCTTAGTAAATCGAGTTAGTAAATAATCATTAGGAGTAATTATGAGTCTAGTAGTGTGCTTAATTAGATTTTTATTTAGTGAATTTAGCTTAATTGAGAGTAATTAGGAAAAAGGATCAAATTGAATAAGGAGTAAAAGTCTAATTGTAGATTAAAAGAAATAAAAAGGACCAAAATGGCAATTATGCCATTTAGCATAAGTTGAGGCGGCATAAGCTTAAAAAAAATCTGAGATTTTATGTGTTAAAATATATTATTAATATTATTAAATAATTATATTAATATAATATTATATTATATAAAGTAAATAGTAAATGAAATAATAAAAAAAAGAAACAAAGAAGAACAGAAAAGAACAGAGAGCATACGAAACAAGCAGGAAAGAAAGAAGAAAAAGAAAGAAAAAGGAAAACTAAAGATTCAAGGTTTTAAACTTTAAAAGGTAAGTCAATCAAGTCCTATTCTTTTAATTTTGATGTTTTAGAAGCTTTAAAGCAAGATTTTGATGAAACTAAGTTGATATTTTGAGAGTTTATTGGTTTTTAAGTATAGTTTATGTTAAAGAAAAAGATGAACAAGGGGTTAAATTGAATGAAATTTAAGTTAGAGCTAGTAAAAGGATTAAATTGTAAAGTAAGCTATAAGTTTTGTATTATAGGGATTGATTTGGAAGAAATTATAAATTAGGGTTTTATTATGAAAATTTTGTAATCAAGTTGAATATGGAAGGAATTTAAGTAGAATCAAGCATGAATTAAGTTAAGAAAATAAGTAAACTTAACTAGGATTTAATTGCAAAATAAATCATAAGAAAACAGATTTAAGACAGCAGCAGTAGAGTAACTTTGAAAATTCACCAAAAATCGTAGAATGGAATTAGAAGTTGAGTGAGATATGAAATTAAAGCTTATTGAGTCTATTTTCATATGAAAGAAACAGAGATAGCAAATAAGTTCTGTATTGTGAGATATTTAAATTTTAGTGAAACTGGTTCAGGGTGATTTCGAGATCCCCTGTTCTGACTTGTAAAAATCATTAAAAATTGTATAAAATGATTTTGGAACATAATTTATATGGTTAAATTACTTAATGAGTCTAGTTTCAAATGAGCTAAACAAGGAGGCCATCTAAATTCTGTACAAAGAGTAATTTAATTCGTAGTGAAGAGAGGTCAGAGCAATTGGACAGTGAAACAGGGAAAACTTTAAGAATAATCTGGTATTGATTGGCCATACCAAAAATTCTGAAAAATTTACAGTAAAAATATATATGAGTCTAGTTTCGGGAAAAATTTACGGATCTTAATTTGGAGTTCCGTAGCTCCAGATATAGATGATTTAGTGACAATGACTCAGGTAGACAGCCTAGAAAGAACTTATAAGTAAATAATAGAATTGTGTATAAAAGATGTGGAATGAAGAGGAAGAGTAGAAATTGAATAAAATTCAATTATTTATTGTAATTTAATGTTGTAATTAATAATGTAAATTATTATTTCGTAGCTAAAAAGGAACTCGAGGCATCAACCCATAAAGGAAAGGAGAAGGTTACCGAGGAATGATCAAGCAAATTCGGGTTTGTATTACTATAATTCAAGCTATTTATTTATTCATTAAATATTAGATTAATTTATGGATATGGTAAGTAAATTATAAGGTAAGTGTTTTTATTGAATTGAATGGAAATTGAGTTGAATGATGAATATGTATTGAAATTGAATTGTATGTGGTTTGAAATGGAAAAGTGTAATTAATATTGAAATTGAATTTATTATGAAAATGAAAATGAAATTGAGAACTGAAATACCCTATTAACTAGTCGGGCTGAGTCGGATATATTGGCATGCCATAGGACATGGAAGAGTACGGGATTTTGCCGGCTTACTGATCAGGCACTTACGTGCCGACTACTGTTACTGTTACTGTTACCGATTCGACACTTTGTGTATCGTATACTGTTACTGTTACCGTTACAGGTTCAGCACTTTGTGTGTTGAATACTGATATTGTTACTGTTACCGATTCGACACTTTGTGTGTCGTATACTGTTACCGTTAAGGCACATTGTGCCGTACTGGAGTGTTGGGTTGGAATCCGTGTATCCGTTAAGGTCCGAGTCTGTTAATAGGGGTAAATAAGGAAAAGGTTAAATTGAATAAAATGAAATGGTTGAGCCATTGAAAGAAATGCGAAAATAGAACATGAACTGAAAAATGTGATTGGAATATGAGTATGAAAATGGAAAGTATGAACCATTGGTTCAAGAAATGGATAGTAGCTTAACCTGATTGTGTATTGTTTCAATTGTTGAATAGCAAAAATTGAAATTGTATGAATATATTGGGAATGACAAACTTATGTTGAATTGGTTTAGTAAAATTAAAGTTATATGATTTAATGATATGATTATTATGTTTATAATTTGAATTATGGTAATACCACTGAGTATATGTATACTCAGCGTACGGTTGCTTTCGTGCGCAGGTTGTAGAAGTCAAATACTGAACCAGCATCCGAAGCCAGACCCGACTTCAGCAAACCTTTGGTGATGTATATTTCCTTTTTATAATGTGGCATGTACGTAGGTTGTGTATAAATGTTATTATGTTTTGAATGTGACTGGTTAAAAATGTTAGTATTACAAGTTTAAGAATTATAATGAAAGGAGTATATTTATTTTAATCTAACTAATATTTTGATAAATTTAAGTTGATATTATATTGATTGAGTTTGATTAGAAGGTATTTAGAATAGAAATGAATTTATCAAATGAATTGGTTAAATTGGTTATTTATTGAATGAATACGATTTATTTTACAGGGGGTTTTTATATATTAATAAGCAGAAATGCTGCCGAAATTTATATTAAACAAAATTTATATTTGCAAATTGTCTGATATGTCCGGTAATGCCTCGTAACCCTGTTCCGGCGATGGTTCGGGGTTAGGGGTGTTACAAAATATGGAACAAAATGATAAAATATTGAGGGGACGATGTATTTTCGGCTATAAAGCCATTGTAAATCGATGTAAAAGAGGACGGTTTTTTGGCCCTTTCGCGGAGGATTTTTTTTTACGATTTCAAAAAGACGAAATAAGAACCATCAGAAACCAAGAAAGCAAAATACAAAAGGTTGATTTCCTTTTCTTTTACTACCCACAGTCGATCTATTTACCCTTTTTATCATTATCCATTTTCGAATCTTTATAAGAAATAAAAACTTTCATAAACAAAAGAGGGGAAAGGGAACTCCCTTTGATCTCGGGGACGCTGCGCCAGAGGGCGTAGTCGTCTTCGCCGTCGTTTCCAAAAAAAGGAGGTCAAGGATCTCCGCTTCGGTTTAGAACGGAGTCTCGAGGCAGGCCTCCGGAGTAGGGGCTTCAAATCGGACTGAGGACCCGTCTCTGCGCGCCGTCGATCACCAAGTATGGTGCTGGCGCGTTGGTAGGCCGGAAGGAGTTCAATCGCCAGAGGGAGACTAAACGTCTGAGTGTACAAAAGAGGAAGAGAGGAATCTCTCTGCCTCTATTTTCTCTGAAACGAAAAGAGGACCAGGGGGGGCTGTTTCTTTTTTTTTAAATTTTTAGGTTTTAAATTTTTTTTTCTCAGCTAAAACAGGGTATAAATACCCATAGAAACGACGCCGTTTCATGGGTTCCCCCACCAGGCACTAAAACGGTGCCGTTTCGGGGGGATCCATGGGATCCGATTCGCACGGGTTAAAGGCCCGCGCATTTTGGTCCAGGGGCTAATTGCACTATTGGTCCCTCCATTTTCATGTATCTGTGCAATTAAGTCCTTTCCCCCAGCGCCCCGTTGCAATAAGGGGGTTTATTGTTATTTTGGATCTCCTAGATTTTGCACGCGTCACGAATAGGTCCTTCCGTCTTTCTTCTTCCGTTTTAAATTTGCCCCAAAATTATTGTTTTAAATCTAATTTAGTCCTTTTGATTATTTTCGCTATTTCGAATAGGTAACACTTTCTGCTATTGTACTATTATTATTATCCTTATTTTTGCGTCTTTGTCATGTTATATATATACTGTGTGTTATTTTGTTATTGTATTATTATTACTATTACATGGTTATTACTTCTATATCATTATATTATGTACTACTATTTTATTATTATTACACTTATTATTATATTATACATATCATTATTATTATTATTATTATTATTATTATTTGTACAAATCTACTATTATTACTACTATTATTATTATTATTATTACTACTATATTATTATTATTATTATTATATTCATATTAGTATATCATATATTGCATATTAATCATTATATGTATTGCCATTTTACTATGCTATTGTTATTATTAGTATTGTTTTATTATTATTATTATTATTATTATTATTATTATTATTATTATACTCGTATTATTGTATTGCATATATCGTGTATCATTATTATTATCAGTATTATTATATTCACTATTTCTATTGTTCTTACTACGTTATTATCTTGTATAGGTTGTACCTATTTGTGTCGTCACTATTATTATTACTAACTCTATATTATTATACTATTATTTGTACATATATACTTACTATCATTGTTATATTTATTACGTTTATATGTCATGTCGTACATACTTCATATCGTTATTATTATTATCATTATTATTATTACTATTATTATTATTATATTTACTATTGTCACTACCATGACTAACATCTCTTTGTTTTTATTCACTATTTCTTTTTAAATATTATCTTTCTATTTTTTTTATCATGCCATCTTTTTATTATCATGTTTTGCCAATTTCTCATTTTCGTTATTTCATCTTAACTCAACATTTTATCTTTTATTTTATTTTATTTTATTTTATTTTATTTTATTTTCCTTCGTTTTTTATTCACAAAATGAGTTTTCATAAAGGTAATATTCTTGAGTTTGGGAATTCAAAACTTCGTGCCCATCGTGCTGGGTGTGACTTTTCGTTTGACCGAACAAGTGGATAACCTTTTAAATTTTGTTCCAATTTTTAAATAAGGTGATATTTATGCGTTTGGAAGTTCGAAGGATCGCGCCCAATCGCGCTGGGTGTGTTTCCTCTCGTATGACCGAATGAGCAAATGCCCTTTACACCATTTCAAAATGGTTACTTGGAGAATTTCAGAGACGATCTTGGATCCAAGGACTTAGATTATCGCGTCCAATCGTGCTGGATGTGAAATTCTATTCCTTCGGAACAAGGGAATATCATTGTTCAACCAAGTTGTTTAAAAATAAAATAAAATAAAAAGAGCAAGATTTCAAAAATCATTTCAAACTTTTCGACATTAGGACATCGATTAATCAATTTGGTACCAATTTTGGGCGTTGCGAGGGTGCTAATCCTTCCTCGCACGTAACCGACTCCCGAATCTATTTTCTCGAATGTTCGTAGACCAAAAACCCCGTTTTAATAAACTGAAATGTTTTATTAAAGCAAAGGTGATCCGATCACACCTAATAAAGGTCGGTGGCGACTCCCGTTTTTTTTATTCATTTTTAAAACCCGAGGTCGATTCCCGTTTTCTTCAAAAAAATGGTTACGACATCATGTGTAAAAACGATGGAAAGTGAGGTTGAATTATCTTAACCAGCTTTCTACAGTAGATATTCATAAGTTCATTACTATGACTTGATTAACAAATAATTGAAGTATTAGATAATAATTGACTGGAGCATCTTGTACTAATATTTGCTAAAAGAATCAATTGCATGCGGGTGAAAGGTGAGGAAAATCAGAGAAGGTTCATATATCAATTTATGGCCTAGGGACCATGATAAATTACAAAGTATAATATTCCTTCTGAGTTTATTTTTTTTTTTTTTGGTCAACCTTCTGAGTTTATGTTACGGCATAGAACAGTCAAACAATTCTTGGGGGAACCAAAATTTTTTTCTCCATTCATCGCTTTTGATATTAACACCCTTCCTAAGGGTCCAATGTCCATTTCAATAAATGCATGTACTTGGTAAGAGTAGCATAGCCGTTGGATTGTATCTTGATTGGATTTTAGTAGGGAGGTTTTTATAATTTAGTAATTAATTCCGTTAATTTATTAGTTTACCAGATCAATTGATACAATCGATTCGTTCGATTTAATTAAATAAATTATTAAAAGTTTTAAAAAATAACAATAAAAGTTGATTTATTCAAGTCAATTAATCTAATAATTTTCTTCAAACTAATTTTTTATCCGACTAACTGATCAAACAACGTTGAAAATGAATACATTAATTCCTAATATTAGATGTAATTATATACAAGATGTAATTATAAATTTTATAACTTGTGAAATAAAATCACTTAACCCTCCTTACAATAAATACATTTATTAAAATTAAAATTTTTAAATTACTCGTGTGAAAACTACATATTTAAAATATAAACGTTAAATGTCAAATAAATAATTAAATGTATGATTTGAAATTAATTAATAATAATACATGAAATATATATGATATTAAAATAAAAATAGATTAAATTGTGAGTAAAATAAAATTTAAATATGTAAATAAATTATATTAAGAATATTAATCGCACTACAATTATTTATTGTATTGTTGTCATCAATTTTGAGTTAATGTCGAGTTGACTTGTGACATCAATACCATCTCAATCGACAACATTATCAATATATACAATGAATAGATGCAATAAAGCATGCATAACAAAATTAAAATGTAAATATTACATTAAAATAGAGTTTTGGTTTAGTGATAAAATTAATATTTTTATTGATATAAATAGCACAAGTTCAAATCCAATCATATTCAAATTTTTAATTTTTTAAAAATTAAAAGGATTAAAGCATCCTCAAATAATATAACATATTTTAATTATGAAAGGACATTTTTACAATTTTTCTAATTGAGTTGATGCCTCGGTTGACTTATGACCCCGACTCAATAAAGGGTTTAAATAATAGTATAGATAGATAAGAGGAAAAAAGGGTTAATTTCATTAGGAGTCCTCAAACTGTAACTTACATTCTAAATTAGTCCTTAAACTTTGAAATATTATAACTAAGTCCTTAAAGTATCTAAAGTGGAATAATATTTAAAATCTGTGGGTCAAAATGTAAACAAAATATGTACCTACCATTTAAACGACTTGAATCTAACGCATTAAAAAATAAAATAACCCTTCTAAATAGTAATGATATTATATTTTCTGAACACGCATATGTATATTATTTGATCCAAGTGTTTTAAAAAATACTTCACATAAAATCCAAACTAGTATTTTTTTTTAAAAAAAATTCTCTATATCTATTTTACGGTCCATAATCAAAATTTGTGGTTATCCCTTCCAACAATATTGTTTCCAAAGTTTAAACCTCAGTTCTCCTTTTGATATGCAATGTATTTCACAATTACACTCATTTTTTGATAATTCGAACTAACATTTATTACCTAATCGCAATTAGATTAATGAATATTTTAAAAAATTTAAAATTGAAGTTTAAGGATAAATTTAAAATTGTACTATAATATAATTAGAGTAAGGTTTGTTGCATTTAACCTGCAAGAAAAATGATTCAATGAGAATTAAAAAAAAAAACAGGCGCTAAGCACATGAGAATGTGAGCAAACGTAACAAAATCCCGCATTAATGTTCTGACCAATTCCAAAGTATAATTTCTTGCAATTCCTGACACATATATACAGAAAATCAAGATCTAAAAGAAAAAAAAAAATCAATTAATGTAATTTACAGAACAAATTTGTTCGATTTCTCTCTGATTCAGCCATGGGTAACTAATTTTAGAATTGTTGATTGAATTTTATTTAGTTAAAAAAAATTCTCCTTCTATTGAATGGTAATTCGAAGGTGAGTACTTTTTTTATTATTGAGTTTTGAAGTTCTGATTTCATAGCATCATAAGGAAGATTTTGCATGGAGTAAATATTCAAAGGGGAATTATTAAAAAATGTGGGCAATGATGGAATCTTAATTTGTGTTTTGCAAAATTCAAGATTTGTTTTTAACGAGTTGAAGGAAGTAATATTTACATTTAATGGTTGTTTTTAGAAAATTGAGATTGAAAGTGAGAGAAAATGTCTGGGGGAGACGCGCAAAATTGCTTGAGGAAAGCACTTGGAGCCATCAAAGATACCACCACTGTTTCATTGGCTAAAGTGAACAGTGATTATAAGGTGGATTTAGCCGTCAAAGATGGTTATTTCAACTACGGCTGTTGCTGATCTTTATTGATTATGCATTTATTATTATTGTTTTGCAGGATTTGGATGTTGCTATAGTCAAGGCCACAAATCATCATGAACGCCCTGCAAAAGAAAAACACATTAGAGGTGGATACCCACATTCTAATTATAGTGATTCAGCACTTTATGGATTCGTTATAAATAAGACTTGGTTTTTTCCTCCCTTTTTCATAGCCATTTTCGCTGCCATTTCTGCTGCTCGGCCTCGGGCTGATGTTGCATATTGCATCTATGCTCTTGCAAGGCGGTTGTCAAGGACACATAATTGGGCGGTATGTTAAAACATTAATAAATATACCGTGATTGATGGGTGTTTATTGAAATTTGATTGATTGTCTGATGATTGTTTGGCTGGCATTTAGGTTGCATTGAAAACTTTGATAGTCATTCATCGTGCTTTAAGGGAGGTGGATCCAACATTTCATGAAGAAGTCATTAACTATGGCAGAAGTAGACGCCATATGCTTAACATGTCTCATTTCAGGGATGATTCCAGCCCAACTGGTACCTTATTTTCTAACAATCCATATTTTCTATTTTCAGAAAGCTGAAGAAGTTCCTTGTTTATCCAATCTTTAAGGGTAAACAACATTGTTAGCCACCAGAATATTAGTTTATTATTTTTTATCACTTAATTATAAAAAATTATAAAATGTTCACTCAATTATTAGATTTTTTTGGCTATTGTGCCAACTTTAAAAGCTTACACATAATCTTTTCATTGGCCATTTAGCGGTTAATGACAAAAGAAAGGACAAAATTAAATAATTTAGTGAAAATTTTATAATTTTTCATAATTTGGTAATATAAAATGAAGACTATGTATAGTTGGGTGACTAACAATGTAGTTTATTTCAATGTTTAACCATTTTGCTGCACAGCATGGGATTATTCAGCCTGGGTTCGCAGTTATGCCTTGTTCTTGGAGGAGAGGTTGGAATGCTTTCGCGTCTTGAAGTATGACATCGAGATGGAAGGCCATGTAAGAAGCTCTTGCTATATCTCTTTCTATTTTCGGGAAGAAATAAAACATAAGCTCTTGAAGTTATGCTTTAAATTATGGCACAAGTTATGCCATCTGTTCTTAGAACTGCAACTATATCTCTTTCAGGCTCTTTAATTTTTTCTTTTTTGAAACTGAACTATTTAGAGATTTCATAAATTTAAATATTCTTACAGAGAACCAAAGATTTGGACACTGCAGAGGTGGTTGAACATTTGCCAGCACTGCAACAGCTCCTTTTTCGAGTTCTTGGCTGTCAGGTGAGTACACAATTCCTGTTGTGTTCCACAAAATCCCCCCCCCCCGCTTCTTTTTAGTGGGAATATTAATAGAATTTGTGTGCAGCCACTTGGTGCAGCTGCTCACAATCTTGTGATCCAATTGGCACTTTCTTTGGTATGTTCATTTTTAAACATAGTACCCATCTATGCTCCCAACATTCTCTTGTCCTTACCCTTTAGTCATTTCAAACAGGTTGCCTCTGAAAGTGTCAAAATATATCGAGCTTTAAGTGATGGTACCGTGAATCTCGTAGACAAGGTAAGCTGTAATTTTAACTTTCTAAACGAAACGCTTTTCTTTTCAGTAAATCATGTATTTATGATGCTCTAAACAATGACAGTTCTTTGACATGCAACGTCCTGATGCCATGAGAGCTTTGAGTATATACAGGAGATTCAGGCAACAGGTAAATTGATGTCCCAGTTCCTAGCGTAAATGAAGATGATTTAAAACTCTAGGGGAATTGTACACTTTGTATTTGCAGGCAGAAGTTCTTTCAGAATTTTATGAAGTATGTAAAAGACTTGATGCTGGGCGTGGTGAAAGGTTTATTAAGATAGAACAGGTTAGGATACTTCAACTTTAGTGCCTTCTGAAACAGAGTATGTAAAATTTTCTTTTTGGTGTAATGTTGAAGCCCCCTGCATCGTTTCTACAAGCAATGGAAGAGTATGTAAGAGAACATCCACAGGCTTCAACAATGCGTAAAGATCAGGTCTACAAAATAATTTTGTATCTATTTCTATTCCATTGCATACATGCAGTTATATATAATATTTGCATATATTTTGAACAAGCAGATTGAGAAACCCAAAGAAGTGTTGGCCATTGAGTACAAGAAATCCCCAGTGGTGCAGCAATGTTCACCATCACCTCCTTTGCCAGAACCTAAAGAAGAAGTGGAGAAAGTGGAAAAGCCTATTGCTGAACCACCAGATTTGTTGGTAATTTCAATGTCTCTTTTTGCAGTTTCATCTGCAAATTTTGTAGTTTCATTTTGAACTTTTTCTTTTTGTTGCTAGGGACTAAATGATCCCGCCCCAGTTGCTTCTAAATTAGATGAGAAGAATGCCTTGGCATTGGCTATTGTTCCTGCTGGTGGTTTTCCAGCTGAGCAAACGACTTCTACTGCTGCTCAAGTTCAAGCAAATGGTACTACGGGCTGGGAATTGGCACTTGTCACTGCTCCAAGCTCAAATGACAGTGCCACTGCCACTATCAAAATGGTACATATTAGAAGGCTATCGGCATATTAGACTGTAATGACTTGTTCATGTATGTCTCACTGATACTATTATAATTGACAGGCTGGAGGATTCGACAAGTTTATATTGGACAGCCTGTATGAGGATGCGCTCCAAAGAAGCAACCAGAACGTCAGCTATAATCCATGGGAACCAACTCCAGCATCTGCTGCTATGATGCAACAACCAATGCAAGAACCCTTTTACGGCTCTGACCCACCTTCAGTCCAGATAGCCGCAATGGCGAACCAGCATCAGGCTTTTATGTTGCAGCAGCAGATGATGATGATGATGGGCCCACAACAGTTGCCTTCTAATGCTTTCGTAAATACTTATGGAGCCAGTGTCCGCCCTTGCAACTCAGGTATGCCTGTTCAGCCATATACAGGCCTTATATAGACACGCTGGACGAGAAAAATGTCGAGGCACACGAAGATGCAACGTTCGAATTGTCAAATGTGAACATGTTTTGTAGCATATTTTGTCAATGCCCAGCAATTAGCGTGTTCTTTTTTTATTTGATTATTTTCATTGATTATCTGTAATTAGCTTAGCTATATTAAGAATAAACATGTTTGTTTATTTGTTTAAATTTGTTTGTTTATGGATTCATCAACTGGTTTTAAAAATATTATATATATGTGTGTATGTATATATGTGAAAAATAAAAAAGATGGGACAAATCAGGAAAAGCCACTGCCTTGTTACATCAACCAGGACGACAAAAAAAAGAGTCCATCAAAAAACAAATGCGAACAGAATATAAGCGATGATCAACGAAAGCAGCAGTATCAATGTCACCCTGCAAGACAAACAACAATTCATAAATGAAATTGCTGTTAAAAGACTGAACTATGATTAGCCTTTTCTATCTGTATATATATATATACTTACGTGATCTTGCAATTACTCCACCACATGGCATTCTTGTAACGACGAGATTGCTTTTTGAATCGAAGTGAATTCCCCTGCATTGTGCTTGTCTTTTCAACCAGCAACTCCAACCGGTCGCCTCTCTCCAATACTTTTTCAATGTTGTCAATCATTACACTACGTACCTGTACGTACAAATTTATGAAAAAATTGGAATTTCAGGGATAAAAATCATAATATATATATATATATGCAAAATTTACCTACGTACGTACCTGGCTCATTTCCCCTTTCAACCGGTTTAATCTATCAGCATTGGGATCAGTTGAAAAATGTTCCATTTGTTGACTCATGACCCTGGAGAATTCTTCATTCATAGCATAACCCGAAGCTGACTGAATAGCACGACCATATGTCTTTACAAATTTTTGATGAATCTCTTCAAGGAAAGCAAAAGGGATTCTCCCTATATACATAATTCATAATATCAATAAAATTAATCAAATGCCAACCAATGAGAAATAAAGAAAAAAAATGGAATAATTGTAAAGGAAACTGCTTACTGCCGGAGGCATCATCGGCCATGCAAAGAACGGTGAGGCCATCGGTTCTTTTGACATGAAAAATATAACGATCATGGGAAAAAGAAGAATTGCTATCGTTCTTTCCTTGGCTCATCTTCTCCAAAATCTGTCTTGCTACGGTGCTGGCATTTGTTTGAGTAGCACTAAACTCCGCCAAAACAACCTGCCCCCTTGCCACCATCCCATATAAAATCCCCATTTTCATATATGGGAAGTTGGCGATTGAGGATCGGTGGCCTGGATGCTAGATTTTTAAGGGCGGAGAAATGAGAAAATGGAACGGCAAAATATATTTATATAATAAAACAAACAAAGAGAGGAGGGAAGGAATAGATATAGGGATGAATTGGCGAGTTTGACGGGTTAAAGAAACGTGGACCAATCACATTGCGTTTCCATGGGTGGGAAACAAATGGAAAAAAAGAAAGGGTGTACAGTCTGGATATGATGTTGCTGCAATCAAAACCGTCACTAACACTTCATCATTCCGCTTTATTTAATCCCATTTTTTCTTTTACATATTTTAAAAACAAAAGCTCTCTGACTTTTATTTTTTTCCCCTCATTTATAGCATAATTAATAATTATAACAATACCATAATTTGTAATCCCATAATAGAATGCTAAAATATTTTGTTAAATAAATACTACAAACGGGCTATAAATCAGACAGATAACCCACATACGGTCAACGCTTTGCCTATCAAGGGTTGCTTAGAAGGGTTTAAAAAGTTATGCTTTTTAAAGGATAATAGGATACTACAATTTAATCTCAGATTATTTAGCTAAACTTTGTTTAATACGGAAGTCAAGCTTATAAATTTTTTATGTATCTCAAGATGATGTGTTGGAGACTCTTCAACAAAACAAACGGTACATTTGAGCAATTCATTTAATATAATTTTATTTTATTTTTCACTAAAAAAAATTCAGTACCTATCTAAGTAATCCAAAAGAGAGAAACATCCATTTTTTGGTAAAAGAATCAGTACCTAGATTTGAAGTCAAATTACATTTTATCCCCTTTACTTAAAATATGAATAAATTAGTCACCATGCGTTAAATCAAGGAGTAATTTAGTTATTTCTGTTAAATATATAATCATTATTTATTGTTAAAAATTAGCGTGTCGGACATAATAACTAAACAATAACACATGGGCGTGTCATGTGTACCTCATATTGACGTACAATGACTCGTTTTTAACCGTAGAAATAGATAAAATATTTAATAAAAGACCAACTTATTCTTTGATCTAAAATATAAAATTTAATTTACATACTTTTTGAATAAATTGATATGATTTAAAAATATGTTCATTAATAAATATATATAATTTATTTTTATTTAAATTGGATGTTTTAAATTTCACTATTTGATTTTATACATTTCATAGATTACTTCGTAGATTTAAAGTTGAATTGCCTTTAGTGTTGAAATATTTTCCTTTAGGGAAAAAAGATTTTCGAAAGTAATTTAAGAATCTAGAAATTAAAAGGTTAAATTTTGCTATTAGTATATGTACTTATTGAAAATTGGGAATTTAGTCCATATACTTTAAATAGATAAATATTAGTACATGTACTTTTTGAATTGGTCAATTTTAGTCCATGTATTTTTTTTATTTTTGAAATTTTAGTCTTGACTTAAATAGTAGCAATTAAATTCGTTTAGTTAAATTAAATTATTAGTCTTGTATTGTACGTACTGTTGTACATTTAGTCAATATTCTCCTATTGGATCATTCTAAGTCCCCATACTTTTTTAATTTTGAAATATATGTGTCAACACAAATGACAATCAATTAACTAGATTTTTAGTGAGTGATATGTGGAAATAACAAGTTGATATGAAATTATACATATGATGATATATTTGTCTCATTATATTTTTGAAATAACAAAACTTAATTTAATAAATTTAACGGTTATTATTCGGTGATGACTAAATATGATCAAATTAAATCCACTACTTTCATAAAGTATATCAAAATTTCATCAATTAAAATGTTGATTGTTAGCCCATTGTTTAACCCATAGGCCCTAATGAATTTCTTTTCTGGGTTTCATTAAATTTGGGGTTGTGAAGTTCAGAGCTTATCGATTGATATTTGGCCCAAATTAAATATGTTTCACTTTTTAAAATAAATCACAAAATATAGGAAAATTAGTTAAATAGTGTGTCCATTATCCTCCTTAATTAGATGAAGACATAAAATATAATTATTATAATTTAATTTTAATTGATGAAGATAATATATAAAATTAATGATTACGTAAATTCTTTAATAAAATCACCCTTTAAAATAAACTAAAAATAACAACCTTATAAAGAAATACCAAAATATAGATAGTAAAATAGTCATACGTGTCAATACATAATTAAAATATTTCAAGATTTCATATTATATACGTTTTTGATTAATTATTAATTATTTTTAAATTATATTAAAGAGTCAATATTTGAATATTAAAATATACTTTAAGTCTCTGTACTTTTTTATATTTAAAATTTAGTATTTGTATTTTTATTTTTAAAATTTAATTCCTCAAATTTTCAAATTTAAAAATTCAGATTCAATTATTAATACCATCAAATTATTTTATTAAATTCATTAGTATAACATTTTGAAATAAAAAAATATTCACTTGATAGTCATGTAAGAAAAAAAAATATTACAATGATATTGTAAATTTTGAGGTATCAAATTATGTCAATAAGTTAAAATATAAAAATTGAACCTTAAGTTGAGTATCACGTAAAGATCAAAATTGAAATATAATCATTGTTATATAATTAAAAATTTAAATATAGTGCAAAGATTAAAATTGAAAATTTATTATTTTTTATAAAATGCCAAAAAAATAAAGAAGAGGATCACCTTCTCTTTATATATATATATATATATATATATATATATATATTAAATACATTCAAATTTTAAATTACAAAATTAAATATTTTTATTGTACTTATTAGGTAATAGTTTCGTTTCAATAATATACCATTTACCATTTGACTGATCACGTATATAGTCAATGGTTAACCTAACTTGGATTGGTTTAACAAACATAGTGATTTTTTAAAAGTTTGAAATCGATAATTAAAAGTGAAATCATAAATCAATGATTACTAACAATGGAATATTAGTACAAATATTTTAATGCTTCAAATAAAGTTAACTTTTTCTTAAATAAAAAATTTTACTATTTGATCCATTATACTTCTTATCTTCCAAGTTCCAATAAAATTCTAAAAAAATAAATAAATTATACAATCTAATAATCCATTTAAATTTTAAAGTGAATGCTTCGTAAAAAAGTTTTTTTGGAGTTGAATTTGAATTTTGTTTCACATTACTATTTATATATTTATATTATTTTTATTTTTATCTAAGTTAGTGGATTAAAAATACTGGTAAATTATCTTAAAGTTTTCATTTAAAAGTCATTGAAGTGTTAAATTTATTGTTGTATGGTTTTTTTTTCATACCGGTAAATACCTACATCAATTGAAGGCTTTCTTTCCTCTTATTTTCTTCAGTTAAGTGAATCAAAATCTAAACATCTTTCTATTTTGATCTTCAACACTAATCGTCAAATCAACTTAGTTCTAAGATATGTTTTTCTACTCGTTAATGGATACTAATCCACCATATCTATCGTTGGATAATCACTTAGAACTCATTAGCTGAACTCAGAAAAAAAAAAAAAAAACCAACCCAATATTTTAAATAAGAACGTTTGAATAGTTCAATGGCTTAAATGAAAACTTTTAAATAGTTTAATAATTATTTTATAAATTTTTAAAGTTGAATAACCAAAACGTAAACTTTTTGATAATTTAGTGACCTTAAAATTAAAATTCCTTAGCATGGAAGTAAATCCAAATTATATTATGTAAAACAATTGGCTTTTATTTCTAAATGATTTTATCTTCTATTACAATATTTGCTCTTACATGGTAGGAATGGCGTGAAGTTCAATTGTAAGTACAAGAGATGTATCATTCAAATATAAAATTTTGTATGAATCCAATTTTTCCACCACAAGCTTTGATGAAGACGAAGAATGATGAATCAGAGAGATAGAAAAGGGGGAACAAGACATAGGCAATAGACAATAATAGCGTAAGAGACCCATCACATCAGGTTGAGGAAGACGAAGGAAAAGCACAAATCACGAATGAAGATGAATACAGGAAAAAGCCATGCATTCACGGACGGACGCTCCCTCTAACACTAATATTTTTGTTTATTTATATATATTTCTTTTATCGTAACTATAATTAACTTAACCGGATTAAATTGAGTATTGATCGAAATATTAATCCGAAGAAAAATATCAAATCAATAGAATTATAAGTTGATATAAATCGATTAAATTAAATTAAAATTTTAATTGAATTGACCCGTGAATTATTTTTTTATTTTTATTTGTTTATATATTTTAATAAATTATTTAATCAGTTAGAGGGACCGATAAACCAATCACATTACCGGTTCGACCAAATCTTATGGCCATCCCCACCGCCATTCTCTCCTCTTTCCCTTCCAACAACAATTTCACATGCTTTGCAGTAATCCAAACCAAACATGCCTTTGCTTTTTTTCTTTTTTTAATTAGTGAAGTTTCCCTTTTAATATTTATATTTCTAATTACTATCACGATCATAAAAGAGTTAATAGGTTGTGTTTTTTCGTTTTAGGTATAATATGCATTTTTAGTCCTCAACATATCTATATATATATTTTTGTTAATTTAGTTTTTTTCTTTTAGTTAAAATTGACTTTTAATCCTTTCTAAAAATAGTTAAATTTAACTATTAACCTTTTAAATAAAATTAAAAGACAAATAGTGTTATGTCAGCCTATGTTATGTCAACATAAAGTATGCATAGGCTGGCATATAGGTTGCAAGTTAAAAAAAATATTTTAATTAACATTTCAATTAAAAAATTATTTGACTCTTTTTGAATGATTAATGATTAAATTTAACTTTAAAAAAGAATAAAGATCAAATTAATAAAAAGTATAAATATTGAGGACTAAATCCGGCATTGTGCCTTTTTCAATATTTCATTGTAAAGGATGAATATATTTCTGCTATGGAATCTAATAATTTCATTGTTAAAAGTAATTGGATTTAATTTGGTTTGAATGAACAAAGATGAAATAAATGGGGTGTTTCTTTTAATTATTCCGCTTTATTTTATCAAAATTATTGTAGGTACCTTTAGGTAAGGACAAGATTGTTTGTCATTAACTTAATGGTATATGTTTCTTTTGAGAAAATTTTCAGATTCTAATATAACTCAGCATAGACTATGCTATGGTGCCATAACTGAATTTGAGGAGACATATGCAATGACAAGGAAAGTAAATTTTGCTCAATTCTAATAATAAAAGTATCTACCATGTGAGAATTTACCATGTACCCATAGCATATGCCAAATGAACAGGTTAAAATTTTTTAAATAGTACGTAAAAATGATTTTGAATCAATTTTTATAATTTTAAGGACGCCAAAATCTGAAAATATAAAAATGAAAAAGGTTAAATTTTGCTCTTAGTCTCTCTACTTTGGAAAAGTTATGGATTTAGTCCTTGTGCTTTAATTTGGTCATTTTTAATCCATGTACTTTTTTAAATTTTATTTCAGTCATCACTAAACGGTAACTATTTAAATTTATTATGTTATGCTATTTCAAAAATCCAATGCAGTATTATCATATGCTTAGTTCCATGTCATTTCGACATATTACTCACTAAAATTCAGTCGTGTCAAGATTGAAATATCAAAATTCGAAAAAAGTATAGAGACTTAGAATGATCCGATTGGAGAATATGGACTAAA
Source organism: Gossypium australe (assembly GCA_005393395.2). NCBI lineage: Eukaryota > Viridiplantae > Streptophyta > Magnoliopsida > Malvales > Malvaceae > Gossypium > Gossypium australe. Next base: position 2,162,858 of record CM016626.1, read on the forward strand.
TCTATAATTGTACGCATAATACATGAGTAGTAATTGAATTTAACTAATTGGATTTAATTGCTATTCTTTTGAGTCATGACTAAAATTTTAAAATCTGAAAAGTACAAGAACTAAATCCATAAATTTAGTAAAACATAAGGACTAATATAACAATTTAACCAAAGAATAATTCAGTGACAAAGCTAGGATAAAATGTAATTATTATTACTATTAATTTACAGTTTTATAAACTATAAAAAAATTAAAAATATTGTTTTTAGGGGGTGGGGACCTACCAAACCCTGAAATAATTATATATGTTGGATAAATGAATCAAAATTCCATAGAATTTTGAACTAATCTAGTTGAGAGGCTGTGTATGGACTGAATAGATTTTATGTATTACTAAATATTACTTTAATTACCAACCATTTAATATGTGAGTAGCTGTCTTTGTTTTGCACTATTTATTACTAGTAATGAAGCTGAGGGACTGAGATGATTGTATGCATATAGCGACACTTGAAACCATAAAATATTAGGGGTCACTTCCCATAAAAATGATTAGAATCATTGATTTAAACTAATAATGCAGTGGGGGCATCCAATTTCTCTAGCTGGAAATTAAAGATGTAAAGCAATATTTTTAAATAAAAAATAAAATCCACCGTATCAACATGTGATTATACAGGCAAGATGATGGTCTAATCATCTCGATCGGTCAGCTATCATGTGGGCCCCCTATGTTGCATTAAACAAAATATTTTTATTTTGCTAGATTTTATGATTATTAAAATTCACATCGTAATTAATTATATTCAATTTTATTAAATCTAACATGTCTTAATCGTGGTTTTATATTTAATCCAAAACTTTTTATCCTCATCCGTAGAAAACACTAAAGTGCTTTGTGGCCTTTATTTCCAAGAAAGACATGACATTTGGCTAAGCAGATAATATAAAATAACCAGATGGTGTTAGACCATATCGAAGAGAGGTTACTATTAGCTTGTAGGCATATAACTATATACAGCCCAATAAAAATGCATATTATTATAGATTATTTACAACATTAAAAGTAACATTAAAAAACACTAAACCGAGAATTAAGGGTAACAAAATTTGACTTGTTTCACTCCCAAAAACTAAGGTAACGGAGATAATAACTAAACAATAATACATAGGCGTGTTATGTGTATCTCATTTTTAATAGTAAAAATAGATAAAATATTTAATAAAAGACTAATTTATTCTTTAATCTAAAATAAAAAAAATTAATTTACATACTTTTTGAATAAACTGATATGATTTAAAAATATGTTCATGAATATATAATTTATTTTTATTTAAATTAGATGTTTTAAATTTTAATTCAATTGTTCACTATTTGATTTTATACATTTCATAGATTACTTCGTAGATTTAAAGTTGAATTGCTTTTAGTGTTGAAATATTTTCCTTTAGGGAAAAAAGGATTTTCGAAAGTAATTTAAGAATCTAGAAATTAAAAGGTTAAATTTTGTTATTAATATATGTACTTTTTGAAAATTGTGAATTTAGTCCATATACTTTAAATTGATAAATATTAGTACATGTACTTTTTGAATTGGTCAATTTTAGTCCATGTATTTTTTTATTTTTAAATTTAGTCTTGACTAAAATAGTAGCAATTAAATTCGTTTGGTTAAATTCAATTATTAGTCTTGTATTGTACGTACAGTAGTACATTTAGTCAATATTCTCTGATTGGATCATTCTAAGTCCCTATACTTTTTTTAATTTTGAAATATATGTGTCAACAGAAATGATAGCCATTAATCCATTAACTAGATTTTTAGTGAGTGATATGTGGAAATAACAAGTTGATATGTAACTATACATATGATAATATGTTTGTCGCATTATATTTTTAAAATAACAAAACTTAATTTAATAAATTTAATAGTTATTATTCAGTGAGAACTAAATATGATCAAATTAAATCCACAACTTTCATAAAGTACAGGGACTAATATCAAAATTTGAACAAATTAAAATGTTGATTGTTAGCCCATTGTTTACCCCACAGGCCCTAATGAATTTCTTTTTTGGGTTTCATTAAATTTGGGGTTGTGAAGTTCAGAGTTTATCGACTGATTTTTGACCTAAATTAAATTCAATATATGTTTCACTTTTTAAAATAAATCACAAAATATAGGAAAATTAGTCTATTATCCTCCTTAATTAGATGAAGACATAAAATATAATTATTATAATTTAATTTTAATTGATGAAGATAATGTATAAAATTAATGATTGCGTAAATTCTTTAATAAAAATCACCCTTTAAAATAAACTAAAAATAACAACCTTATAAAGAAATACCAAAATATAGATAGTAAAAATAGTCATACGTGTCAATACATAATTAAAATATTTCAAGATTTCATATTATATACTTTTTTTATTATTATTAATTATTTTTTTATATTACAGAGTCAATATTTGAATATTAAAATATACTTTTAAGTCTTTGTACATATTTAAAATTTAGTATTTGTACTTTTATTTTTAAAAATTTAGTTCCTCTAATTTTTAAATTTAAAAATTCAGATTCAATTATTAATACCATTAAATTATTTTATTAAATTCACTAGAATAACATTTTGAAATTGAAAAAAAATTCACTTGATAGTCATGTAACAAAAAAGAAAAAGAAAAAGAATTACAATGATATTGTAAAATTTTGAGGTATCAAATTATGTCAATAAGTTAAAAAATAAAAATTGAACCTTAAGTTGAGTATAACGCAAAGATCAAAATTGAAATATAATCATTGTTATATAATTTAAAATTTTAGTACAGACATTAAAATTGAAAATTTATTATTTTTTATAAAATGCCAAAAGAAAAAAAAAGTAGAGGATGACCTTCTTTATATATATATATATATTATATACGTTCAAATTTTAAATTACAAAATTAAATTTTTTTATTGTACTCGTTTCAATAATATACCATTTACCAGTTGACTGATCACGTATATAATTAATGATTAACCTAACTTGAATTAGTTTAACAAACATAATGGTTTCTTGGAAGTTTGAAACCGACAATTAAAAGTGAAATCATAAATCAACAATTACACACAATGGAATATTAGTACAAATATTTTAATGCTTTAAGTAAACTTAACTTTTACTTAAATAAAAAAAAATACTATTGATCCATTATACTTCTTATCTTCCAAGTTCCAATGAAATTCTGAAAAAATAAATAAATTATACAATCTAATAATCCATTTAAATTTTAAAGTGAATGCTTCGTAAAAAAGTTTTTTATTCTAATTCGTTGTAGATGAATTTGAATTTTATTTCACATTACTATTTATTTATTTATATTTTTTTTGTTTTTATTCAAGTTAGTGGATTAAAAATATCGGTAAATTATCTCAAACTTTTCATTTAAAAGTCATTGAATTGTTAAATTTATTGTTGTATGGCTCTTTTTTTTCGTACTGGTAAATACCTATATCAATTGAACACTTTCTTTTCTCTTATTTTCTTCAGTTAAGTGAATCAAAATCTAAACATCTTCTATTTTGATCTTCAACACTAACTGTCAAATCAACTTAGTTCTAAGATATGTTTTTCTACTCGTTAATGGATACTGATCCACTATATCGATCGTTGGAATATCGCTTAGAACTAGTTAGCTGAACTCAGAAAAAAAAAAGTCCAGTAATTTAAATAAGAACGTTTGAATAGTTTAATGGCTTAAATGAAAACTTTTGAAAGTTTAACAATTATTTTATAAATTTTTAAAGTTGAATAACCAAAATATAAATTTTTTAATAATTTAGTGACCTTAAAATTAAAATTCCTTAGCATGGAAGTAAATCCAAATTATATTATGTAAAACGACTGACTTTTAAGGACCATTTCTAAATGAATTTATCTTTTATTACAATATTTGCTTTTACATGGTAGGAATGGCGTGAAGTTCAATTGTAAGTACAAGAGATGTATCATTCAAATATAAAATTTTGCATGAATCTATTTTTTCTATCACAAGCTTTGATGAAGACGAAGAGTGATGAAACAGATAGGTAGAAAAGAAGGGAACAAGACATAGACAATGATAGCGTGAGAGACCCATCACATCGGGTTGAGGAAGAGAAGGAAAAATACAAATCAAAGATGAAGATGAATACAAGAAAAAGTCATGCATTCACGGACGAACGCTCCCTCTAACACTAATATTTTTGTTTATTTATATATATTTCTTTTATCGTAATCATAATTATCTCAATCAGATTAAATTGAGTCTAAAGAAAAATATTAAATCAATGGAATTATAAGTTGATATAATTCGATTAAATTAAATTAAAATTTTAATTGAATTGATTCGTGAATTATTTTTTTATTTTTATTTGTTTATATATTTTAATAATTTATTTAATCAGTTGGAGATAAACCAATCACATTACCGGTTCGACCAAATCTTATGGCCTTCCCCACCGCCATTCTCTCCTCTTTCCCTTCCAACCACAATTCCACATGCTTTGCTGTACTCCAAAAAAAACATGCCTTTGCTTTTTTTCTTTTTTTAATTAGTGAAGTTTCCCTTTTAATATTTATATTTCTAATTACTATCACGATCATAAAAGAGTTAATAGGTTGTGTTTTTTCGTTTTAGGTATAATATGTATTTTAGTCCTCAACATTTATATTTTTTTGTTAATTTAGCTTTTTTTTCTTTTTTCTTTTAGTTAAAATTGACTTTTAATACTTTCTAAAAATAGTCAAATTTAACCATTAACCTTTTAAATAAAGCTAAAAGACAAATAGTGTTATGTCAACATAAAGTATGTATAGACTGACATATAGGTTGTAAGTTAAAAAGAAATGTTTTAATTAAAATTTCTATTAAAAAAAACTATTTGACTCTTTTTGAATGATTAATGATTAAATTTAACTTTAAAAAAGAATAAAGATCAAATTAATAAAAAGTATAAATATTGAGGACTAAATCCAGCATTATGCCTTTTTCAATATTTCATTTTAAAGGATGAATATATTTCTACTATGGAATCTAATAATTTCATTGTTAAAAGTAATTGGACTTAATTTGGTTTGAATGAACAAAGATGAAATGAATGGGGTGTTTTTTTTAATTATTCCGCTTTATTTTATCAAAATTATTGTAGGTACGTACCTTTAAGTAATGACAAGATTGTTTGTCATTAACTTAATGGTATATGTTTCTTTTGAGAAAATTTTCAGATTCTGATATAACTCAGCATAGACTATGCTATGGTGCCATAACTGAATTTGAGGAGACATATGCAATGACAAGGAAAGTAAATTTTGCTCAATTCTAACAATAAAAGTATCTACCATGTGAGAATTTACCATGTCCCCATAGCATATGCCAAATGAACAGGTTAATTTTTTTTAAATAGTACGTAAAAATGATTTCGAATCAATTTTTATAATTTTAAGGATGCCAAAATCTGAAAATATAAAAATGAAATAAGCTTAAATTTTGCTATTAGCTTCTCTACTTTGAAAAAGTTATAGGTTTAGTCCTTATGTTTTAATATGAGCATTTTTAATCAAAGAATAATTCAGTGGCAAAATTAGGAATTTTTTTAAGGGAGGATAAAATGTAATTTTTATTATTATTAATTTACAGTTTTATAAACTATAAAAAAAATAAAAATATTGTTTTTAGGGGGTGGGGACCTACCATGTAACATCCTAGGAAGGGCCTATGCATTTTTCACATCAATTGTATGAAATGACAAGTCTTAAGTTTTATGAATAAATTTTTGATACTTTTGGAAACCTAGAAATGAATGAAAATGGAAATGAAAATGAAAATGGAAATGAAAATGGAAATGGAAATGGACATTTTTGGAAACTTAGACATTTTTGGAAACTTAGACATTTTTGGAAACCTAAACATTTTTGGAAATGATCCAAAAATGGAAACTTGAACATTTTGGGAAACTTGAATAATAAGAGAGAAATAAAGGAGTTTTATTCACATAAATATGTGAATAATAAGAGATAAATAAAGGAATTTTATTCACATAAATATGTGAATAATAAGAGAGAAATAAAGGAGTTTTATTCACATAAATATGTGAATAATAAGAGATAAATAAAGGAATTTTATTCACATAAATATGTGAATAATAAGAGATAAATAAAGGAGTTTTATTCACATAAATATGTGAATAATAAGAGAGAAATAAAGGAGTTTTATTCACATAAATATGTGAATAATAAGAGATAAATAAAGGAATTTTATTCACATAAATATGTGAATAATAAGAGAGAAATAAAGGAGTTTTATTCACATAAATATGTGAATAATAAGAGATAAATAAAGGAATTTTATTCACATAAATATGTGAATAATAAGAGATAAATAAAGGAGTTTTATTCACATAAATATGTGAATAATAAGAGAGAAATAAAGGAGTTTTATTCACATAAATATGTGAATAATAAGAGATAAATAAAGGAGTTTTATTCACATAAATATGTGAATAATAAGAGATAAATAAATGATTATTTTCTAATGAGATAATTGAGGAGATAATTGATGGATTAAAGGCTTTTATCTTTTAAATAAAAGAGATAATATTCTCAAAAAGAGGAGTGGTGGCCAAGTAAAGGACTCCTAGGCTGATAACTTTGGCTATAAAAGGAGGACAGGAGGGCTACTCATCAACATTTGCTCCCTCTTCCTCTCTGCCGAAATTCTCCCTAGGCAAAACCCCTCTCTGCCGAATTTTCATTAAGCAAAAATCCCTCTCTTTTTCTTCTATTTTCTTCTCCATTCTACTGTTAAGCTGAATCTTTGTGGATTCTAAGAAAGAGGGCAATCATCCACAACATCAAAAGGGGATTTTTCGGGAAATCTAAGGATCTAAGGTAAGGGATATTCGGCCAAGGCATAAATTGTTTAAGTGTTTTCCATTATTTCAAAAACCGAAAACTGACTTGGTTACATACCTAGTATTAGCCGATTTCAAGGAAGAGGAATTCTAGCAACTGTTGGGACTTGATTAAATCAATTCGGCAACTAGGTAAGTAATTCTACTTCTAGTAGGATTTGGTTTTAAGACCAAATAGGTTTATTTATATGTTTTAATTAATGGCCGAATATAGGAGTGAAAGATCTAGATCGGTAGATCGCTCTACGGGAATTCACGGAAACTATTAAGCGAAAAAGGTGTGTACTCTTACTAACTTTCAATAAATTGCATGGCAATCATTAAATATATAAATATGTAACAGTATGTGAATGTGGCTAAGCACCACAAATGTGGTAAGGAGTACCTAGGTACGTTTCCTACTTTTGATAGGATTGTGAATGTGATATATTTTGAACATGTGATTAGTAACATGAATGAAAATTAAGTATGTGAAATATGTTATGAAATAATTGGGGCATTCGGGATATTTGTGGAGGAAGAAAGTGAAGGTGATGACTACGGTCTCACCAACGTAAAGTGGTGACTACGGTCACATAAAGTGAAAAGTGGTAACTTCGGTTACATCCAGTGAATACAGTGTCTAATGACACAACATAAGTGGGCGATGAGCACGTCGACTGCAGCGACTGCCTTCGATGGTGTGTAGCGGATGGAGGGTCGACTTAGTAGTCCCCGCGGTGTACAGGTCGGTACGGGTGGTGCGTAGCGGATGGACAAATAGGTTTGGGTTTGGGTTGCATCATCCTTTATTTTGTATGAACATGATATTGATATGACTTGTATGCCTGATTTATTGGAAATTAGCACTATGTACACATTGAGTCTGTAGACTCACCCCGTTGGGGAATTATTTTTCAGGTGATGAGCAGTAATGGACCGGGTCGGCAGGAGCTAAAGGTGGCCATGCATCGCTTGAAGAAATTATTTGGAATTTGGACTTTATGAAATTTTAGTACTTTATTTTGGGTTTGAATGATGTAATAAGGCCATAAAGCCCAGTTGGATTTTCTTTATTCCTGTTTATTTTTATTTGAATATGATACAAATTATGTTTGATTAAAGATAAGTAAATTTATTTCTTTTAAAATAATAAACCCAAAAATTATTTTGTCACCTTATTTAAGTTGGATTTCCAGAATTTATTAAATAGGTTTCAAATTAAGCCCAACCCAAAACAATTTTTTTTTAAAATTACACAAATTTTCTCTAAGTCATTTAGAACATTGAAAACCGATTTATTTAAGGAACATACCAGATCCGGTTCAAGCTCGTGGGCCGGATGTGGGGTGTTTCATACCAGCCCCTGAAATAATTATATATGTTGGATAAATGAATCAAAATTCCATAGAATTTTGAACTAATCTATTTGAGAGGCTGTGCATGGATTGAATAGATTTTCTGTATTACTAAATATTACTTTAATTACCAACCAGTTTATATGTGAGTAGCTGTCTTTTGTTTTGCACTATTTATTACAAGTAATGAAGCTGAGGGACTGAGATGATTGTATGCATATAGCGATACTTGAAACCATATAAAATATTAGGGGTCACTTCCCATAAAAATGATTAGAATCATTGATTTAAACTAATGATGCAGTGGGGGCATCCAATTTCTCTAGCTGGAAATTAAAGATGTAAAGCAATGTTTTTAAATAAAAAATAAAATCCACCGTACCAACATGTGATTATTAAAATTCACTTAAATATATTAATGTCTAATCATCTCGATCGGTCAGCTATCATGTGGCCCCCTATGTTGCATTAAACAAAATATTTTTATTTTGCCAGATTTTATGATTATTAAAATTCACATCGTAATTAATTATATTCAATTTTATTAAATCTAACATGTCTTAATCGTGGTTTTATATTTAATCCAAAACTTTTTATCCTCATCCGTAGAAAACACTAAAGTGCTTTGTGGCCTTTATTTCCAAGAAAGACATGACATTTGGCTAAGCAGATAATATAAAATAACCAGATGGTGATAGACCATATCGAAGAGAGGTTACTATTAGCTTGTAGGCATATAACTATATACAGCCCAATAAAAATGCATATTATTATAGATTATTTACAACATTAAAAAAAAACACTAAACCGAGAATTAAGGGTAACAAAAATTTGACTTGTTTCACTCCCAAAATTTTCGAAAGAAATATTTATAGAGATAGAATGAGGCATATCTAAGTTGTGAACCTATGCCTCATAAAACTGATGCGTAGGTCAACCATATAACTCGTACCGCAGTCCGTAGGGTCAGATTTTGTGGTATAACCCGGCCGCTTTGTATTTTCTTTAAAGAAATTGGTTAAAGAGAAGGCAATACATAACAACACACATTTTACTTGGATAATATGTTTTAATTGTCCTTAATTCTCATATTACTATTTTTTTATATAGAATTTGGTTACTTTCAACTGATTTATATTTAAATATTCAACGTTTTCACATATGCATGAGGAGAAAAAAAAAACAGTAGTATCGTAAAATCAAACTAAAATCTATTGTTTCTTTCTGAATAAAAACTAGACGCCAAGAATAAATACGGATAAGATAGCAGAGATTAAATCTTTATATGCACACTTCCTTGCATTTGTAAAGGCAAAGTAATAGAGTGCCAACTTGCAAATTTTGGCAGCTGCCTTTCGAACCTAGCCCATCTTCACGTGATGTGCTTCTGCTTCTAGGGCTTGTTCATTTTTGTTTGTTTTCTTCTACTCTTTGATATTTTGCTTATAAATCTTGCTTCTTTACAATCCTTTTTTACACTCAATTCTCTCTTTGGGTTTGAAAAATGGATTCCAGCACCAAAATGTCAGCTCTTCTTTTGATTTGCATGCTTTTCATTTCTTCAGTGACACCAATTCTTGGGTGTGGTTCATGTGGGAAAGCACCACACAAGCATCGAAAGCCTAAGGGAAAGTCCCCTAAAGGTCCCATCACTTTGCCTCCCCTTGTGAAACCTCCAATCAAGTTGCCACCGGTTGTTCCTCCAATAGTTAAGCCACCCATTGACCTCCCTCCGGTTACGGTCCCTCCAATTAACCTCCCTCCAGGGACGGTTCCTCCAGTAACTAAGCCACCATGTGGGAAACCCTGCCCAACACCACCAACCAAGGCCACTTGCCCCATTGACACACTGAAATTGGGTGCTTGTGTGGATCTGCTGGGAGGGTTGGTGCACATTGGACTAGGTGACCCGGTTGTGAATCAATGTTGTCCGGTTCTTTCAGGACTTGCCGAGCTCGAAGCTGCGGTCTGCTTGTGCACCACCCTCAAACTGAAGGTTCTCAACCTTAAAATTTATGTGCCACTGGCTCTTCAACTCCTTGTCACATGTGGGAAAACACCCCCTCCCGGTTACACTTGCTCTCTCTAAAACCAAGTTAAGTACATCTCATTTGAAATTTTCTTGAATGCTAAGAAAAAAAAATTTATTAAACTGGTTTTTGTTTGATTTTTACACTACTTTTAGGGTTTAACGACAGCAATGGTTTTGTACGTACCAGTAATATTCTTTTTTACGTCTATTATATATAATATATATATTAAATGTAGACTGCTAAAGTCTTAGTTAATTAGGAACAAAATCAAATATAACCCAAAAGAATAAATAAAGCATGTCATCATTCTCGCCTGTTATTAACTCAATTGCCCATAAGTATTAACTCAATTGCCCTCTAAATAATGAATGTTGTTAATTATTATTACATTAACAGGAGCTTTGTTGCTAATTAGATTTCATGGCATATGGAATTTGCAGGTTGCTAGGTTGATGGACTCTGTATGATGGAATGGACATGAGAGGATGTCGAGCTTTTCTCTTTGTTTCTTTGTTGGATTGAAAATCTGATGCAGTTTTTATTGTAACACCAATTATTTTTTTTTTCTTTTAAAAGATTGTTGCAACTTGCAAGTGTGTTTCTGTATCTTCCACCCCCCAAAAAAAAGCAATCAAGAATGATATTTGTCTTTGGTCATGATTTTCTGGGATTTTCATTTTGTTGCTTTTGCCAACTATATATATATATATATATATATATGTTCTGCTCAGGCAGAAATATAAATTTTATTAATATGTATTCCTATTCAAATTTGGCATATGGTCTCCATTTTTTTTTATCAATTTAGTCCTTATTTTTTTAATTTGGCAAAATTGTAAATTAAAACATTAATTTCTTAATAATATTGGTGTGGTAAATCACATGGCAATCCACTTATCTTTCATGTTAATATAACACTATTTGTTTTATAAACACCATTGTCAACAAATAATTTAAAAATTATAAAAATATTCAAAAAATAAAAAATATTCAAAATTAAAAATATTAAAAGTTCATAAAATTTCAAAAAAAAAAAGTTTGAAGTATATGTAGATTGCCACATGGGCTTCCGTGTTTAAAAATTTAATGTTTAAATCCATATTTCTAAATTGTTAAATTTAACTTGAAAAAAGAATAAATACCAAATTAACAAAAAAAATAAACGCTAAAAGCTAAATTTGTCATTTTGTCTATTCAATTTTAATAAGTTCCTTCTACAGTAAAATGCATGCCAAAACTGTATTACATCTCTCGCCTCATCCCTTGGCCATGTTGTCAGGAGCTCTATCCTTGCTTATGCCAATAAAGCATATTTCAAGACCAGTTGTCCATCTTTTTGAAGAGCACTTGAAGTTGAAGAGCACTTGAAGCGAAGAGATTAATTACTATTACTAGCAATAGGTAGCTTAATTTATTTATTTTTTTTAAAAAGTGTAGTACATCTTTGAAAGCCTTTGAAATTTGAATCAAGAATTGGATCATACATTATATGAAAATAGGAAAATAATGAGGGTTTGAATGAAAAATCATTCCAAGCAAATATTCTTACACAACAAGGTAATTTCAGTTTCCACCACAAGATGTATATATTTTGATTGAAAACAGTGGGAAAGAATAAGGAAACGACAGTGTAGAAGTCTATGATAACTTCATCTTCTTGTTTTTGATTTTGGGGGTTGATTTGGTAGTATTCAATCAGAAAATGATGGGAATCAATCAGTACTCACAAGAGAAATGGGCAGGACCCTTGGGTTGGGTAAAGGTTAAAAGAAAGAGGGACCAATGTTAAGTTATGGCACATGAACCTTGTTTGTCTCTATCTTTTACTAACATGTGGTGTCTGTGGATTCTTTTCACATTTGCCAGTGATTTCATGAAGACCCTTCTTTTGTTCAAATTTAAAATGAGAGGCTTTTATTTGTAATTGTACCATTTAACAATTGAATTTGTTTTTGATTACACGTACGTGATGTCTAGATAATTATCGTACTTAATGGCCATAGCAACTTCATACCCTTTAATGCACAATATTGTATTGATTAAGATAGTATTTTAATGGAAAATTTATTTTTTAGCCTGTTTTAAAAATTAAAATTCAATCATCTAAAAATTTATCATATTAAATTAAAGCTTTCTGTCACTGTCATCTTCCTATACAAACATTTGACTTGTGTATCCCCAACCATAAACATGAAAGGAACATATTCAAAAATTTATATAATTTAAATAATAAAAAACTACTTTATCTAAATATTATATAGACCTTAGTCCAACAAACTAAATATTATTATTACACCAACATTATTCTCCAAGTATTTTCCTTCTATCAAAATACCTAATCCCCATCATCTTCTTCTCTTCTTAAAAATGGCACCATGGAGGGGCTAATATTTGAAATTAAATATGGTTAAAACTGGCAAGTGATCACTTATCCGAGATTAATGTAAGAAATGGAGGTTAAAGCAGTGGTTATGGTGCTGAGTATGGAGATTAAATGTTGTGGCAACATTGGTGCTTATCCATCAGCTAAAGCCAAGAATGTGCAAAATGGGGACATTTTTCATGTTCCTGATTCTATGCTTGAACAATGACTTCAAATTTCAATATTTACTAAGATAATTAGAAATGATACCGACGACTAACATTTGTTAATTAAAATGAATTCTTGAGGTAAAGGGTTCAATCATTTTGATACAGTAGTTGATAAAATTCATCGGCACCGTTGTTCTCTGCATCGACTTCCTTCAGTTGTAACTGCAGCTGCTGTGGTTCTGCAGGATTTTGGGGGGTCAATCCGGTCCGTTCATAAAATGCTTCTCTTTGGTTGTTCCAGCTCGCATCTATCTTTTCAACTATTTCGCTTAGAGGTTCCTCGTTTTCTGATATATGCTTTATGTTCTGGACATCCACCACCTTTCCAGCCTCTTTAAGAAGAAATTAAATTGAAAACAGAATAAGAAAATTGAATTTACCAACAAAATGGAATCATGAATTCATGGATATGGATGTGAGGAAATTGTAACTGACACGCGTAACATAATACTTATAATATTAGCCAATATATCATACGAATCTGTTTAATCTTAGCTACATAAACACGGTTGTTTACTAATGACATGATCAAGGTCCTGGTTCTAAATGATAAGAATAACACCATCCTGGATCTAGAGTGGTCTGCTAAAAAGAATCTGCAGTCATGTTTAGGCATATTGTAAGAGTTCACAGAGTCGCAAAGAATAACGTACCTTCAATGGCTTTTCTCTTCGCCACTTCATATTCGGTGGACATTTTCTTTAGCATATTGAGGTCAACCTCCCTACCCTAGTACATTTAGCGTTAAAGCAAGCATCACATAATCGGAAGTAGTTTAAAGCAAATATAATTTGATAAATAGATTATAAGAACACATTCATGGCAGCAATTGCATACATTTCAAAGCTATTGTTGTTTATAGACTGAAAGAGTACAAGTGAATTTGACCATTTGATAACTAAAAGTTATGCACAAATGTCATCTGCAATGTACAAGATCGCACAACTAGAAGGTATTTATGCCCCTTCTAATAGTTATGCTTCCTCTTGTTATTTTATATAACGAGTTGTACAACTTACCAAGTCCATTGAGATGTATTGCTCGATCGCAGTATCGGTAAACAACCTATTAGTGAAAAGGAAACCAGCAAAGACTTGAAGAAATATTAAAAAATATATGAATATCATATCGAACTAGTAAATGACAGTTATCAGAACCTACTTCTCATACGCAACTTGTATACGTGCATCCTGTAATTTCGTCAAACTGTTAATCGTCTCACTAACCGAGCCTTCATTTAAGTCCACAAACCCAAACAGAAACATATTTGTTTCCATCATCCTTTTGACCAAAGCAGGCACTACTTTTATACCCATTTCTTTTGCCTCAGCAACAAGGGTTTTAAGTTTCTCCATCTCTCCTGTCGATTAAGGACAGACAAATGAGGAGTCAACATTGACCATTATTATTAAGTGTTGTAAATGCCGTTCAGTGGGAAATAATCTGAAGCAATTGTGCAAACATACGGAGTGAGAGATAAATCTTGAAAGGCGGTTTGAATGGTTGCGTTTCATAGAGGCAGTAGAGGCAATAGAGTCCTCCAAGTCTGCGAGTTAAAGAATCAACATTGACCATGTGACCTGCATAGGATAGTCAGCAATGGGAGGAAAATTCATGCTTGAAAACACAAAACAAAGGCAAAATTTCCCCATTTTAAGAACCTGAAAGTAGTAAAAATTACAACGAAAAAAGAGAGAATTTTGACATACTGAGAGTATGGGCATAGAGTGACTGCATAAAGAAAGCTAGGTTTGTAGAAGGACTGGCCTCGTAAATGTATGAGAATTTCATGGATAACCATATTCTCTTCATGTCATTCAAAGTTGATGATTCACTCTGTAAACACCATATCTAACAATTACTAACAAAACTTTAAGACTAACAGACAAATACCCAGAACCAAAATATTGATAAAATTGATAAAATTGATAAAATAATAATAAATTTACCTCAACAAACTCATGAATAAGATCGTCAATATCTTGCTTGAACAGACACAAATCCATATTCAGTTTTCACCCTTGGTTTCTCCCAAGCTAACCCTCGTATCTAATCATCCTGCGAATTTTGATGGAAAAAAAACAAAGGAATATGAACAGCATCCAAATTTTGCCCAATATTTTTTCTCGAAATTTTCTAAATTACTACCAAGTTTGAAACTTTTAGTATGATGGGCCATTAGAGTTTCCATCTAAGACCCGAAAGTTTTATTCTTTTTCATTCTAATTTTTCCCCTAAATGACTTATTGTGGTTGGGCTGAAATTTTTACTACTAACGTGGAGGTTCTTCGGTTTCTTGAACTATGGGTCTCATGTGGATTCACTCTTCAAAAATGTCCTAAGCTGATCTTTCTATAAAATAAGACCTGTAGTAAAAGTATCATGTAGACCTTTGAATTGCATTTTATCTTCTCTACTTAAATTGAACCTTCTATTAAAAATCCCATCCATGTATTACTGTCTGGTTGCTCAAATTAATCCCTACATGACAAAAGTTCCATCCATTCTACTATTTATTAGAAAATTCATCCATTTTTTCAATCCATCTATTTTACTTGAATTAGTCTGGCAACACAAGGTACAGGTGGCTAGGGGAGAGCATACGGTTGGTTCAGTTGGGTTTTTATAGAACCAACTCAAACGACCTAACTTGTGCTAAACCGATCAGACCGAAATTTATTGAAATAACAATCCAACCAAACCGAATTTAGGTCAGTGTTCGGTCCATTAATCGACATAACGGAATTTTTTTGCTCCCTGATTTTTTTTTCTTTCAACCATTTTCAAATAGCCATGTAGGTATCAAATTTATACAAAATGATTTTATGAGTCTTAAATTTACTAACTGCTAATAAAAGAAATTGCATAAACTAATCAAATTAAACCTCAGTTCGAGCCATTGACATTTCTAAGGCATATTCAATCAATTGACCATTGAAACTTTTATAAAGACCCCAAATCTTGAAGTAGAATAAGCATGGAAGTATTACAGAAGCAGTGATACTTAAAAATGCTCCGAAATGAGTTAAAGAAAGAAAATACAAGTAAATGCATATAGATAAATGGGAAGAAGAGAAAAAAAGGACTTCTTGGTGTTACCAGAAGTACGTTTTTAAACACTAATATTTCTCTTCTTCTTTTTCATTCTTACCTTCGGCTTTGAGAGGAAGATGAACGAATGGAGGAATGGCAGATTTCGGCAACGAAAGGGGGAAGATCAACGCCGAGTGGTGCAGAAGTGTTGGCCGGCCACTGGGTTGCAATCACGCTTTCGGTAACGGCAACGAAAGGGGGAAGATTTTGCTATTTACGGGGTTTCTTTTAATTTGACGAAGAAGAAGGAAGATAATCGGGAGTCAGCGGGTAAGGTAGCAAAAGCCAAAAGGGAAGGGGATGTGTTTTTCAAACAATTAGGCAGATTAGATTTGGGCCTTTTTTTTAATTTACTTGGGTTTTAACTTTTAAATTATTGGGTAAAGTACATGATTAGTCACTAAACTATGGGTAAGTTTTCATTTTGGTCACTTAACTAAAAGTTACAATTTGGTCATTGAACTATTCAAAAATTTTCATTGAAGTCACTAAACTATTCAAAAGTTTTTATTTAAGTCATTGGACTATTAAGTTTTTCTTTTAAAGTTCCACCAATAAGCTCCAAGTAACGATTCGACAATCGATACGGTGAATTAGTACATATTGTCGAATAGAAGAACATACTTTAGGTCCAAGTCAATTTGGCTATTAGTATTGGAGATCGAAAAAAAAGGATATTTAAATTTTTGTTCACAAATTCGTGACGTCCAAAGCTATTTCATGAAAAAAAATTGAACTGGAGAAGAAGAGCGGAAAGTGAGCTTTCTATTGTGCAAGCAATACAAACAGAGAAAGCCATATAACATCGATTTTAATAGCCTAGTGACTTAAATAAAAACTTTTGAATAGTTTAAGGATCAAAAAACTTTTGAATAGTTTAATGATCAAATTGTAACTTTTCTAGTTAATCGACTAAAAAGAAAATCCATCTATAATTTAGTTACTCATGGTATAGTTTACCTAAATTATATGGGTTGAATGGGCTTTTAATCACTTGGAATGGTTTGGCTAATTTTAAATTGGGTTAGTTATTTAGATGAGTTTAGGGGTTGGGTTTAGTGGGTTTTAATAAAAATATTTTTATTATATAAAAATATATTTTAAATATAATAAATATTAAGTGGGTTTGTTGATTGATTCATTTTGACAATTTAAAAGTCAAAATTCGATTGAATGTTTAAACTGATCAATACTCTCCCCTACATGTGGTGGACCAAATGTCATTATATGGTTATTTCATCAGTAACGTCAACACTTAACAGTAAAAATAGATGAAACTTATAATAAAATAATTAGTTTACTCTTTAAGTTAAGGTACAAAAATTAATATACTTATTTTTTTAATAAAGAGAATACACTATAATCTAACTCATAACTCAAATCACCCAATAATACTTTCACTGATACACTGCCGAAACAAGCTAATTAGTGGAAAATAAGGATATTATTATTGCGTGTGTTTTGTACAATGATGGTGCCTTCTCCCTATAACCAATTCATCATCCCCTAGGAAATCTATGTAAAATCCAAAAATTAACTATACATGATTTACAATTTTGTCAGCCTTAAAAAAAAAAGAACCTTTTTGTTTGATATAAAGTAAAACCGTTATTGTCTATTAACAGGAGATGAAATGGGTTAATAGTCTTTTTAATCAATTATCACAAGCTACAATGGAAATCGGGGCCTTTCAATTTTATGTATGTTCAATTTAGGCTTAAGATGAAAAGTTTAGTTGAAAGGAAAAAAAAAAAAAAGTCCTTAAATGATACGAGATCCTTTATTGTTAAGGAACTTCATTTTGTTTTTCACCGAATTAATCAAGTGAGCAAAAATTGTTTAGAGTATATTTTTATTCTTTTTAATAGGTTTTGATTTTTTTATTTTTTATTTCACATATGCTTAGAACTATTCATAGCCATTGACCAACCCATAAATAGGAAAATAAGACACTTCAACGCACTCGAATCTAATTCTCCTACATTGTTGCATGCCAATCAAACTAAAATTCAACCAACTAGAAGGAGAGGAAAAATATTCCCAAAATAAATTGCACAAGGAAGGAACCATTATTGTGGCTCAATAGCATGGTCAATAGTAATATAGAAAGAAAATGTAGACTTCTAAGTATTTCCATTTGCTCTATAGGTTATATGGAGCCTACCAACATTTTTTTTACTATCAAATTTCCAGTTCAAGTAAATAATCGGAAAGACAAACTACCATGCATGTCTTTCGTCAAATAATAAAGGCTTGATCTTTTGACTGGAGCCTATTTGTTTGTAAAACGAGAAAGAAAATATACACCACCCGGTGGCAGCATACCTGTTGATGCACATTAAGATTATAGCTATTGGCAGCTTAATATTGTTAGCAAAGCTTTTGCCAGGATTCGAGGACTGACTTGCACACAAATCATCTGCAAAAACCATATCCAATAACTTCTAGAAAACATCGGGGTTGAAACGGCCCGGGATAGAGCTACTTTGCTGAGCTTGCTTCAAGTGCATTGTCAATGCATAGTTGTTTACCTGTTGGGGCATCAAATGATCAAACAACTTTCATCAGATTCCGGAACAATTAAAGCCGTAAACTTTGTCATAATGAGACGTGAGTAGACACATGGATAATATATGCATATGAATACTCTCCGCAGGTGTTCCAACTTCCTGTGTGAATCAAAAGTTGAGTTCATGAGACTAACCTCAAGGGTTCTCAACTGCTCTTGATACTGAGATGCTAGTTGCTTCAGATGCTGCAACTCCTGACTCTGATTTTCGTACTCCTTCTGACGCTCATGCTGAACGGCAACAGCTCGTTTCAGAATAGTATTTTCCTGAATGAGTGCTTCCAGTTGTTCTTTTAGCATCTTATTTTCCTATAACAACAAAATACCAATTTCAGTATCCTCAAACAACCTTTTTTTTTTCTTTTCATTTTCCTAGTAAATTCATCATTGGTCATTAAACTTTGACCAAAATCCCATTACCTATCCTCTAAAATAATTGAAGATATAGTTAAGATGAGAAATACAATTTCCTATCTCTATAGATCTTTAGTTAATTATACGAGATCTAGCCCCAATATATGATTTCATCCATCAAATAAAATAGAAAAAAATATGCAGCTACCAAGTAAGAGACCACAACAGTTCATGTTAGCAACATATAACCATCACCTGCAATATCCATTGTTTTCTTTTTTTCTTTTTTTTTGAAAATTTTGATTTTATTTTTGGCTCAGTTATTGCGAATGATTTTTTGTTTCTTGTACTTTGAAAGTCTGAATTGTGTTTTTGGGGGTGGAGTTGATTGGTCGGGGGGGTGGTTGGTTTTGATTGGTCAGCGTGACAAAAGGTTTAGAGTTTAGAACAAGGCCTTCTATTTTGTTCGTCTCAAAAATGCTAATTACAGCCATGTCATTTTTTCGTTAAATTTTAGGATCAAACATGTCAGGGTCACGAAATTGGTATAGTTAACAAAGTCCAAGACCTTATTGATACAAATTAAAGTTTTGTGACCTAAATGAGATTTTTGTCAAACTTTAGTTACCAAAAGTAACATTTTCTCCTCTTTTTTCCCATTAAAGTATGGTGTGTAGCAGGGATCAGAGAGGAGATAACTAGTAGCAACTCTAACAGTCATGAGAACCAACCTGGTGGAAATTTTGGGCCACCTTTGCTCCAGCTCGTGCACAAATGGATTTCTCCAAAACCTCCAGTGCTCTCGAAGCACGTGCTCTGGCATCATCAATGTTAGAAGCATTTAACATTTCCCTAACAAAAAGCTCCACCCAATCTGAACCATCCATAGCTTCTGGATCTGTCGGTTCCTTAGCCACATCTCCATTGGCTGCTACACCTACAACAGAACAATGATCTTCTAACTACGCAACTATTGATGCAAAAAGACTAAAAGCCAATTCAGTAAAGTATAAGTCATAATTCTAGTTTTCATGGCGGTTCATCCAAATAAACTCTAGGCTAGCCAAACAGCATAAAAGGTAAATGCAAGAACATAAGCTGTAACTTCAATAGTAATATATCCACACATCAAATTGCTAAGAAAGTTTTACATATTGCACGGTAAAGATGTGCTAGTTTCTGGTTTCCACAATTTGTTTAGTTGTTTTGAGAAAAGGAAAGGGGCACAGGAGGGACAGCTGGTCATAAACAACTCCAAGCCTTGGAGTTTCTTGGTGGATCATACAATACTAATTACCCATTCTTAAGTTCAGACATTGTAGCAACACTCACATAGACACCACCAAAAGCGAACTACTGTTTCAAACATGTTACATGGATCAAAGAACAAGCTTTCAGGTTATCATTTCAATACCAATATTCCATTGTCTTCAATTATTCATGAAAACAAGTACTACCACAAACCTTCTTTGCTATATAATCTCAAGAACTGAATCCAAAGAGATATGTAGAGTCTAGTTAAAACTCTTGGTCAATCCAAATGCCAAAAATTGTCAGGGATATCAATCTCGAGTTATCAAAATTGAATCAAAAGGATTTCCATTCATACCTTGAGCTTGAAGTTCTTTTAATTCCACACCAGTTTTATCCTCAACGGCAATTGCTGCATTTCTATCAGCAGATCCTAGACGAAGTTCATTCAAACGTCTAATAGCTGAATCCAAATCGTCTCCGCATTCTTCAAGTACTCTCTCGAGAACCTAAATCATATTATTTCATTAAACTATTACGACAAAAAGATCTTATCTCAGATACCAAAAAAAAAAAAAAAAAGATTCTCAAGTCAGTTGAATTTACATATTACGACAAAAAGATCTTATCTCAGATGCCAAAAAAAATTTGATTCTCAATTCAGTTGAATTTACATGATATAATTCAAGTTTTTATGCATAGACTGTCACTTTACAATTTATAATATGGAATTTGATCTTAGAACCTGGAATTGTGTTAATTACAGAAAAAAAGGGTAAATCTCAAGTTTTAATTGAAATTCCAATTCTAACTCCAAATTCTTTTACCATAAAATTCCGCCTCGAAATTCCATTCTAGTGACAGAAAGCAACTAAACATTAGAATAAAAAAACATAACAAGAAAATTGAATAATAATTTCCATTTCATAATCTTTTCCAGATATTAAAAATTAAACAAAATAACAAATTTTTTTTTGTAAAAAAAAAAAGACGTTGAAAATCTTACCTGTTTATCCATTTCAGGGAAAATAGCTATCAATTGATCGGTCAAAAACAAAGGAGGCGGCGAAGAAGGGGAGAAGGAAGAAGAAGAAGCAAAACGAGAAGAACAACGGATTCTCTTAGCAACGGGAGGTGACGCACTCAATTCCTCAAAGAAAGATCTCTTCCCTGAAACTATGGCAGACATGTTTCAGCCAAATTGCCTGCTCTCACGGCCTTTTCTTTTCTTTTTTATCCCAAATCCGTCCTCTCCCTTTTAAATTATATTATCTAAATTCAGTTTCAAAAACTCCGATCCGATCGATCTCGATTTCTCTAAAAAAACGCAAAAGGGCTTCAGAAAATTAGGATTCGCTTACTCTCTATCGTTAGCAATTTGATAGAGAGGAATTCTTGTTGTTGTTGTAGCATTTGAGGAAATCAAAGAAATTTGATTTTTGCTATATTCTCTCTTTTTTTTGTCCTTTTAATTTTGTTATCGTTTATTATCATGGCTGGGATGAAGACGAGGAGGCAGGTAGCAGCATCAGCCTGCCAGAGAATTTAATAAAAATATTATTTTAATTGGATGGAATTCGATGGGGAAATGATGATCGGGTAACACCGAGGATTGGAAACTCACCACTTAAAATTAGACACGTCAGGTGTCATTTGAAACGTGTTCTTCTATGATTGGGTTTAGACATGGTTTGGGAGAAGTTATAACTTATTACTGGAAGCATCTTATTAGGTTTAGACATCGTATTCTTCCTTTCATAGTTATGGGTTGGGTTTTATGAGTTGACTGCACCATGCATCTCTAAATTAACTTTTTTTTTAATTGATTTTTAAATTTTAAAATATCTTAATTACATTCTTCAAACCTTAAAATTCCTTTTTCCTTTAACCCTATTGTTTTTTATCTTTTTGTTTTACCCCGCAACGGTGTTAATTTATAGGTTAGTTATTACTAGCTTTTTTTTGCCTATCAATCTTTTTTTTATTTCTTCTTCTCATTTATTCTTTCATGTGTATTCTCTATTTTCAGTTTGTAAATTTATTTTATGAATATATTTGTTGTATTCACAAATTATGAATCACCGCTGAAACATCACCGACCACTGATAGTTTCTTTTAAAAAGATGGTGACTCTTTGTTAATTTCTTAATATATTTCTGTTTTAAGAGTATTTCAAAATAATAAATGATTTCATGAGTCGATTTAGACTTGTGTTGTCTTAATAAGTTTTATATGTTATTTTGTTTGTTTTTCCATTGTTTAATAAGTATTCACTTTTAGAAGTTTTTGTCTACTCTTGTAGTATGCGTTTTAGTCTTGCTTTTGTGAGTGATTTTAGGATTAGTTTTGTCGTTAACTTCTCTAGCTTGGTAGATACTCGGTTCTTTTGCCAATTTGTGTTTGTTGCTTTGGACCATCCGGTGCTAATTTCCTCATTGTATTAAGTGCTTGCAATCACTCAAAATGTATTGTGCTTGAGTTATGACAGAGCCAATTTTCAACGTCCCATAATGTTTTATCGATGCTAAGGCTAAAGCTGAAGCCTTTGTTGTATTGATGGAATTTGACTTTTACCACTTACAATGAGTGTTTGTTATTCCCCCTGAATTGTATGGTCTCGTTAATTGAATGAATTAATGAAATTCTCTTTTATAAAATATATTATTGAACTATTAATATTATATCAATCAAGTCCTTTTTATTATTGAAATTATTAATTTAATTATCAAATGACACGTATGTAACATAATTTTAAAAAGAGATTTTAAAGAAAAATAAAAAATCATCCCATAACTTTAAAAATTAAAAATAAAAAAAAAAGTAAAACTAAAAAGAAAAAAACAGTAGAGTATAAATTCTGTAAAAACTTTAAAATCAAAATTTTTACATTTATTTTTTCTATTTTTATTTTTCTTTAAATTCTTCATTTTAAGTTATATTACATATGATTTAATGTCTCGTTTAACAGTTAGATTAACGATTTTAGTCATGGAAGGACCTTATTGATGTAACATTGATAGTTTGAAGATGTAATTAAAATATTCTTTTAAAGATTGAAGACCAGAGTTTGAGAATATTTAATACAATTAACTCGGTTTTTATTTATTTATTATTCTTCTCCTCATTTGTTGGGTTTTTATTAAATATAAATAATATAATATTTTAATAATAAACAGTAAATTGAATTATCATGACTTGAATTAAGAAAAATTAAATAACAAATTCTTCTATATCCTCCTATTTAAATACTTTAAAGTAAATAAATAACGCATGCCAATTATTTTCTATATTTTATAATGATGGTAACAAGGGACCATGCTTTTATCAAAAAGAAGAAAAAAAAAAAAAAGGGAACCATGGTACACAATTGGCTCAGCTCTTGTAATATTTTAGGGCTGAGGAAAAAAAACCGATTTAATAGAGAAATCGAGTCATTAATTTAATTCGGTTGTATTTAATTTTAGTTAGATGATGTTATTGAATTGTATCAATTCGGTTTAATTTTGATTTATCTCATTTGAATCGAAAGTCTAATTTTAAAGATAATTTTATCTAAATGAACTTCAAAATTTTAAAGCCAAAAAATAATATAAAAATTCAAATCGAACTGATTTAGTACAATTCGATAATAATCGATTTCTTATATTCATTATTTCAATCGATTCATAAAATAAATAAAAAATTCAAATATCTCGATTAAAAAAACCAAAAAAACCAATCTCAACCTAACTATTTATTTGTCAGTAAAAGAGGAAAAGATGAAAAGGAATTTTATTATTGAAACTTCAGTTTTAATATGTAAATGTAAACTTGAATGTATTATGGTTCAATCTGCTTTAGCTAAACTTGTGAAAAGCGACAAAGTTGATTAATGAATTGCGCTCTTTTCCGTAAAAAGATATATATGTTGGGGTTGGGCCCTGGAAGATGATGCCCAAAATCTAGTAATCTTTCAGGTTAAATCCCTAAATGGCTAAACCCAGTTTTGAAAAACTGTATTTGGATATTATCAAAATATAAACTTGTTAATAAAAATTAGATTGTATTTTATTTTGTTTATAAAAAAAAGTAATTAGTCTTTGTACGTAAAGGGTTTAATTTATCTATTTTTTAAGTAGAAACGATAAAATTTAATTTGACTAATACTATAAAAACTTTCATGATACCTTTACTGACAAATTTCATATTAAAGAGTTTTAAGAGAAAAAGGGTTCTAAGTATCAATCTAGAGGATCTAAAAAAGCTTTCCACGTTTAAAAAATAGCCTGAGTTTATTTTAGATCCTCTATTAACGCTATTGAAGTTTTATTTTTTCTCATAGAGCAACTTTAAAGCTCCAAAAGTAGGATATCTTGTTTGCCCAATATGATGAGAGGTTGAGTGGGCTAAAACTGGTGAGCCTAGATTATTGGTGGTGGGGATCCAAAGCTAGGTTAGTGGGGGCAATGGGGTATCCCTTCTTTCCAACAAGGGACCTTCCCAAATTTGCCTTTCACTCACCCAATGTGTCTTTCTTTGAATGCCATTTTGATTCTTATTGTTTATCCATGAAATGACCTCTCACCAAAACTCCCCCCACTCTTCCTATCCAATTATAAACCCAAACCCAAAAGCATTTCTTCGTATATGAAATCACCAATACATAAATTTTGAAATTTTAATATAACTTTTTTTTACTGATTTTTAAAATATTCAAGTTATAAATTAAGTCTTAGTTGAACCTCAATGGCCCAAACCCCTTTTTAATAGATTCTCCTCTTTTCGTATCGAAACATATTCAATATCAGATGATCTAAATTTTATGTAATCACAATATTAATAACATCTTTACCTTAATAAGATATTGATTGAACTGATAAAATTAAAGATTTTTTATATCTTATGTTTGAGTATCATCATACGGAGATTATTTTCTAAATTTCCCATAATAAATGGGTTTTATCTAAATTTATTTTAGTTTAATATTTTAATTTTTAGTTTGGTTCTAGTTTTGTACTAATTTGATTTTTAATCAAGTGTGAACTCAAAATTTTTTTAGTGAGAGACTAAATTTAATTATAATTTTTTTTGAGAGATTAAAATATAAGTTTATCATGTATTAATTTATAATTTCACATTTTTAAAGGGAGTAATCGATTTATTTTCATTTTAAGAGATAAAAGTATAATTTTACCATATATTAATTTATAATTTATTTATTTATAAATGGACTGAAAGGAAAATTATTCATTTTTTAATTCCAAGCATTCAAAGATAAGTAATTAGAAAAGGTTGGGATTTTATTTTTGGTGGAATAAAATTGGGAATTGGATGATTATAAAGCAGAAAACATATAAATTGGGAGGGTTGATGGCCTACCTTCCATATATGTCCAAGTGTTAATTTGGAAATCTTTGCTTGTTTTGCATTTCAAGCTCAATATTATGATTGGAAGGGAAAAATAAAGGCTCTTTATTTGGTTTATAATTTTCTTAATCCTCCAAATTAATCATCTCTCTGGCATGCGTTAGTTTCTTAATATGTTAATGTAATAATGTTTAACAACTCCAAAAAAAAAAAAAAAACATTATTCACAGGAAAATGGTAAATTTTTTTAAAGTAAGAAAATGATTTTTTTTAAGTAAGATAATGATAATTTTAGATATGATATAATCAGTTTATCAAAATTAATGTAATATGAATTATTAACATTTTGCCCAAAATATATAATGTGGATTATTTAGAAAAGCAACTGCATAGCTTGGATTAAATTAAAAGAAAGAAAAACTTTGGTTAATTATAAACATTAGGTAGTTATATAATTTGACTATAACACGTAAAAATTGTATTAGAATTTTTGTAACTTTAAAAAAATACATATATATATATATATAATATAAAGTTTATATACAAACCGTGAACTAAAAATAAATATAATAATTATTTAAAAAAGAAATTAACATTGCCACATTGGTTTAAGGCTTGAAAAATAAACCAAAAGTATGGGCGCATAAATCGATGAATAGTAATATAACTTTTAGAAAGATTTATAAATAAAATATTAATAATTTTATTTAAATATAATTAAATAATAATTAATTTAATTAAATGTTAAAATTTTAAACTCGATACAAGACTCTAAACTTAAGATTTAAATATAAGAGTTATTAATATTTATTTATAATAGTTATAATTAATGTTTAATTATGTTTAAATAAAAGTAATAATATTTATTTACAAGTTTGTCATATTTTTTTCTTTAATTTAATTATGATTGGTATGTTATTATTCACGGATGCTAAATGAAACTTAGACATTGACTATACATTAAATATTATTCATAAAAGCAGTATATTAGTATAGTTATATAGATAATTTATTTTTTTAATAAAATAAAATTTCAATCATGTAACTATTCAAACCACAATACTCAATATCTTAATATCAAAATCAATGTCTTATTTAGGGGCGGAGACAAGGCAGCAAGCACGGCTCAATCCTCTTTAAAATGAAAAAAAAATTGTTTTAGTTTTTTCATATGTATTTTAAATTAATAATGTTAAAATTATAATTTATTTTTTTAAATAATAAAAATTTATTTAATCTTTTAAAATTATAAAAATATAAGTCATTAAAATGATGAAATTGTATTTTTATAATTCTGGCTCTCAAAAAAATATTTTGGATTTGCCCATGGTATTATTAATAAAATTATTTACATTTTCTTAATCTATTATTTTATATATATAAAAAGTATTTCTCGTACCGTGGCATTAGTAAAACCGTCTTGAAGAGATGGAGGCAATTGCCAACCCCCCCAAAAAAAGGTGGTTAAAAAGAAAGTTCTTTTTGTAGACACTACTGCGATGATGCTTATGATGATGCTTGTAATCTCCGACACCCACAATCCTGTCTCTCTGTCTTTCCTTCTTTCTTGACTAAATTATCTTTTCTTCATTTGCTTTATTCCCATATGGCCAATCTCTCCTCCTCCTTCATCTCCTTGTTCCTTAATCTCATGCAAGAATGACTACTTTCATTTGTTTAACGTGGTGACTAACTGAAGCACTTTCTCTTCCTAACTTGTTCTCCATGGCTGACAACAACAATTGTGGCTGTTGGACTTTCTTGAAACGTGGCGTTTGCAACTCCTCTTCTACCACTCACTCTGCTAACACAATTCCCCGCACTAGTCTTGTTTATGATGCTGGTATTTTCTGAATTTTGTTCCTTTTTTTCTTCAAAGTTTCAATATTTTGAAAGAAGACTGATTCTCAATCATTTTATGCAGCTACTGAGACAAGATATCTAAATGCTAGTAATAGAGAGTTGTTCCCTCCAAATGAAGCTCGTCTTTCATCTGATAATCTCGATCCACCGACATCCACAAAAACCAAATCACCACGACAGCTTCTTCAATTTACTTTTCAAGAGCTAAAATCTGCAACAGGGAACTTTAGACCTGACAGCATACTTGGTGAAGGTGGTTTTGGGTATGTCTTCAAAGGGTGGATAGAGGAAAATGGAACAGCACCGGCCAAACCAGGTTCAGGGATCACTGTTGCTGTCAAGAGTTTGAAACTGGATGGTCTTCAAGGCCACAGAGAATGGGTGGTAATTAGTAGAAGAAACAAAACAAAATAACTTATGTGCTTTCTTGGGTTAGTCAATGAAACTTGGGTTGATTCATTGCAGGTTGAGGTTGCCTTCCTTGGACAACTTCATCATCCTAACCTTGTTAAACTCATTGGTTACTGCATTGAAGAGGATCACCGGTTGCTTGTCTATGAATTTATGACCCGAGGAAGTCTTGAAAACCATCTGTTTAGAAGTGAGTCTCAGATCCTTTTAGAATTGACCCTTATATGAAACAACTGCTGATGTTGCCTAATTTTGCAAAGGGACAATACCTCTTCCCTGGTCAAATAGGATTAAGATCACACTTGGCGCAGCAAAAGGATTGGCTTTTCTTCATGGTGGTCCAGAACCAGTCATTTATAGAGATTTTAAAACATCCAACATTTTACTTGATTCGGTATGTATGTATGTATGTATGTATTTCTTATTGACATTAGCTTTGGTGATTTATATCATTGATATCTAAATTATTATTGCAGGAATATAATGCAAAGCTTTCAGATTTTGGTCTAGCAAAAGCTGGTCCTCAAGGAGACAAAACGCATGTTTCTACTAGAGTTGTCGGAACCTATGGCTATGCTGCACCAGAGTACGTTATGACAGGTATTATAATTCTCAGGCATGATCTTAACTAATTCAAAGATGGAAATTTGATTCAACATTGGATACATGCATTTTTTTTTTCTCAGGACACTTGACATCTAAAAGTGATGTTTACAGCTTCGGTGTTGTCTTACTCGAGATTTTGACCGGCCGAAGATCGATGGACAAGAAGCGTCCTAGTGGCGAGCAGAATCTAGTTACATGGGCTCGGCCGTATTTAGCTGACAAGAGAAAACTTTACCAACTGGTGGATCCCCGGTTAGAGCTAAATTATTCTCTTAAAGGGATACTTAAAGTTTCTCAATTAGCTTACAATTGCCTCCATAGGGACCCTAAAGCCCGTCCTACAATGGATGACGTAGTGAAAGTCCTCACTCCATTGCAAGACCTTAATGATCTCGCCATATTATCGCATCATTCTCGTCTATCTCAACAAGGGAGACACAAAAAGAAACCAGAGGGATCCAAAAGCACCAAAGGTTCCCCTTTGAATATTGGCAAACATAGGAAAGATGAAATCAAACTTCAATTATGTAAGTAGTGGCTCCAACACTGTTTTTTGATTTGCAACAACATGAACGTCAATTTACTTTTGAGTTCTGGGATTTGTTTTTTTTTAATGTTCCTTCATTAATACTGTGCTTTAGAGCTGGATTGGATACATATGTAATTATATCATTTTTCAACTTGTGAGGCATTTTAGTGTACAATATATTACATGTTGATGTCCCCTTCATACAATAGCATCTAACCATTTAGTCCATGATAAGACAGTGGGTTATTTGCAGCAAATGAAATCTATATTTTCCATCAGCTGTACTCTTTCAAACTAGAATCTGGTCCCTGTCTTTGACTTTTATTCTGAAAATCACTTCCAAAAGGAGAGCAGTTCAATAATGTAAGGTACCTATTTTGTGT
This sequence comes from Gossypium australe, assembly GCA_005393395.2. Lineage (NCBI taxonomy): Eukaryota > Viridiplantae > Streptophyta > Magnoliopsida > Malvales > Malvaceae > Gossypium > Gossypium australe. Next base: position 2,192,153 of record CM016626.1, read on the forward strand.
AGCATTCAATCTGGAATCTAAACATTACTTGAAGGGCGAAACCAGAATTTTTTTAGGGATGGTAGAATTGAATTATAAAATTTTTAAAAGATCTTAATGTAATTTTATCATGTATTATTTTATGATTTCATTATTTTTGAAGGGATTAGATATATATTTTTATATTTAAAGAGGTTAAAATATAATTTTATCATAAATTAATTTACAATTTTATTATTTTCAGAGAGGTTAAAATAAAATAAAGAATTCAGTTTTAGGGGCCAGCCCCAGCCAGCGCCTAGCTTCACCTCTGCTTTACTTGATTCTATAAATCATTTCCTTAAGAGACTACAGTAAAAAAAGAAAAGAAAAGAGAGAGCAAATTCTCATATTCTTTACAAACAAAAGTGGTTTAATTATGTTGCATTTCCTCGTTTATACTTACTTTTCTTTGAGGTGTTTCTTAAACAAAAAGAAACCATTATAATTGGCTTTAACAATAGTAGCTCTAGAGAATATCATGCTGACTATCAATGCTGATTGATAGATTTTAACATTAGGAGTTTAATTAATTTTAAAAAAATTCAAAATTTTTTTAAACCAAGACTATGGCTCGTATAAAAATCTCCAATGAATGGTAATGAGATTGAAAACTAAAGATTTGAGACAATCAATCCATTTAAATTATCTTCGATTTGAGACAATCCAATGAATTTGGATTTCGCGACTTGAGATTTAAAAGAGAGAGAAGTGTGAATTAAGTAATTTGTATTGATAACAATCATATATTTCTCATTTGTGGTCTCTCATTTTGCAATCATACAAAAAAAATTAAATTAAATTAGTATTTAATATATTATATTATCATTGGATATACGTGAATTGAATTCTAAAAATTCATTATCATATTTCATCATTTGACTTATGAAAACATATGGATAAAATCAACAAATGTTAGATGGAGTAATAAAATATATTATATTTTTAAGGAAATACTCAAATTCAAACCTTAGATACAATATTATTAACAGAAGTAACCTCAAATCTTGAACATAAAGAAATTCCATCAAAGGCGCAAAAAGTACAGATCTTTCCAAGATGGAACGATGGTAGTTGATAAAAGAGTGGATTGTCAGAAGAGAAACTATTGGGTTTTCTTGTTTTTTCAAATAATTAGGATGTGATCGACTTCTTTTAGGAAATAGACGATTTAAATCCCTTAAGAAATGAATAGGGTACAGCTCTAGTATTAATTAACATTTGTTCCTTCAAACCGATGAGTGTAAGAGAATAGGACGCATGGTATCCATGCAGAGAGTATTTAACTTTAAACTTTAATGGTAGCCGTTCTTTATTTAAAAAAAAAAACATATGAATTGGTCATAAAAAAAAATTGATGATTTTTAGATTTAAAATTATATTAAAAAGAAATTTTATATTATCTTTTTAAAATGATGAATTGGACCGATTTACGTAATGGAGCAGATCACACAACAGTTGGTGTACAGATGAAGTATACTGGGCACACTGATGGCATGGCCTAGCCTCGTATTTATTAACTAGTAATTTTCAACTCGTGTATTGAATGCAGTGTCAAATTTAATATTTAGTTAATCACAAAATTTTAACACGTGTTAAGCAATTGTATTTTAAAAATAAAAGGTGAATAGTTTTGTTGAAAATAAATTGTACCATTTTCAATCCCGGTATTGATTTAATACAGTAGGAATTAGGCAAATCAACCCCATAAAATTTTAAACACAATGATGCTTAATTACATATATCTTTCTATATATTAAACACAATGGTTGTAGCACCAAATATCTTTCGACTATGATTTTCATTTTAATTTGGTATTTAAATTTCAAAATATTCTAATTGTATCCTTTAATTGTTGATATATTAGGTGCTTCAATTATTAAAACTTTAAATTTAATAGTTAAGTGGTATGAAAAATCTTATATGATATAATTTAAAATAAATTTTTTTTTAAAAAAAGAGTAAAATGTTACTCCATAACTTTTAAAAATAATAAAACCGAAAAAGGAGAAGGGACGATAAAACTTTTGTAAAAACTTCAAAAATCTCAAAACTAATATTTATACATCCATTTTTACAATATTTATTTTTCTTTAAACTTCTCATTTTAAACTATGATAAATAATATTTGACTTATTATTTAATGGTTATATTAATGATTTTAGTAATGAGAGGACCTTATTGATATAAATTCGATAGTTTAAGAATGTAATTAAAATGTTCTAAAATTTAGAGACCAATTTAAAATAAAAATTATAGTTTAGAGAGGTACAGTAGAATCAACTCTTAACATATTCATGCAAATTAGGAGCATTTTCCTTTCTTGAAGTGAAAATATAGAATTTATTTCAAAATCTATAACTCACATATTATGTGATAAAAACCAATCTTTGGTAAATCATATAAAATGTTTAACATTTAATTTTTTTTATTTAATACAAAAATTTCAAAAAGAAATGCTGAATAAAATAATATATATTTAAAATGAGTTGCCACTTTGCTATCAATGAAGAAGACAAGTATGTCGGACACAGGCAAACCCGTTACTAGCAAAATGTCATTTTATGACGAAACCACTAAAAGAATTTACCCATATTGAAAGTAATCACTGTTTTACTGGGTAATGAAACGGTGAAATTATACATTTAATGGACTCAAACTCATAATTACGACAAATGGCCTATTGGATAATGAAACAGTAGGCAGCTAATAAATGGGCAATATTGGAGGTGTTAAAAAGCCAAGGACCAGATCTTCATCCATTTGAGTCCTACTATATCACCAAAAGATTGAGCAATATCTGTATCTAAAATACATACAATAAGAATATGGGTGCAACATGTTCAAAGGAAATCAACAAAACTTGTTTGCAGCGGTTTACACTATCGTTGGAGGATCATCCTTGCAAAATAGCCACAAAACAAAACAACTACGTACCTGCTGTGTCTCATCAGTGCGACAATAAACTGGAAAAAAGCCATGCAAAAATTCAAAATAAAAAGATACTTTATCCAGGATATACATACATACATATATATGAACAGTAACTAAAAAGGAACAACAGGAAGAAGAGCTTGGAAGCAAAATAGAAGGGATGTGGAAAGTGATATTGGCGCGGCTCAATCTGAGATCGTATTTTACGACTGAATCAATTCGTAAATCCGTCTTCGGATTGAACCTCACCAACATCGCTTTCTTTTCTTTTGCTTCTCAAGCATTGAGCATGATCAAATGCATGAAAAAAAGAAGATCGAAGATATTAATGATCATCCCTCACGAATATTGCAACGAGAGAAACACACTTCGATCGGTGTTTAAAAAGTTTGTACCACCTTTGAAGCTTTTATACACTTTGCATGGTTGCCATTGCCCTTACCAACCAGCCAACAATAACAACAACAACAACAAGAAGAAGAAGAAGAAGAAAAAGAGGGTACTTGAATAAAGAAGTTTTAGATATGGCCCCCATGACAGTAAAATTTGATCCTTTTGTTTTTTTCCAGTGTCCCTGGTAGGGCAAAAAAGATGCCTAGCTTCATGGAGTAGAAGGTGGAGATCATGGCGGTTTTGCTGGTGGTTGGGAATGATAATGACAAAGTGGGATCTCTATATCATGATTTTTATTCCTTCCTTAATTGTGTCAAAATCAAGGCAAATTTTTGATGCTTAAACTATTAATCTGTCTAATCACTGAATTTAATTATGAAATGGGCTAAAAGCAAATTACAGAAAAAAAAATCTAAAAATCAATTATTATTCAACAACAAGACAAATACAGTAAAAATATGATGTTTCTTGGTGCACTAAGACATAAACATGTTGCTACATTTATGAGGAAAAAAAACATTAACAAAAGACAAATGAAGGAGACATTCTTCTGTTTAATTCAAAAAGTACTCACCTTAATGTAAACCTCAAAGTTTTCAGCAAAAGTATTTGATGATCATCACTGTTGTTGATTATGGAGTACCACTCAAATCAATCAAAAAACAAGGCTGAATTAGGGTTCAAAAGGAGGAAAAACAAAAAGGAAAAGAAAAAAAAAAGTGATGAGATTGTCAACAAAAGAAACAACCATTATAACTTTATTTGATGCACGAGAGAAGAAGAACTAAGAGAGTGATTACAGGTGGAGATTTAAATAGAAATTGCTATTTCGTTAACATTTTCGATATTTATTGCAATTGATTGTCGTTAATTTAAAAACGTGATTACGAAATATGGGATGTGAGGACCGAGGGGGAAGAAGGTGAGGGAAATGATGAACTTACTTTTTAGGGTTTGCCCATGCTTAATTTGTACTCAATAAAAATCAAATTCCTTCTCTCGCGCATGCACCTGGAAACAGTCTCCTCAAAAAGGGAAATAAAGAACCCTACCCAAAAAAACTCTTTTCCATTGTATTATATAGTACCACCTTTCTATCTGATGTTAACCAAGTGAATAAGATAGTTGGCTTATATGTACGTATCCGTATATATCAATATCAATGACTTTTTACAAGATTCATCTCTGAGTTCAACTTGTACCAAATCTTTATTCAGCTGATATTATTGAAGTTTTGAACTCAGTGTAGATACGTGAGTATAATTTACCCCTATACGTATGCATGTATGTATTTATAGTATTAGTTAGATTCATACAAATCGTAGTAGAGAAACATACAAACCGGCGCGTAGCTATTAGCAAAAAAAAGGGGCAAAGATTTGGTTGGGTTGTAAGAAGCCAAAGCGGAGACACCGGCGCTAAAGGAGCCCTGCCTTGGGCCTGCACTAGGGAACACACTCCTTGGGTTTTGCTTCTTTTCTTCTTTTTTTTTTTTTTTCTCTCTCTCTCTTTTTCATTTCTTTCAAACAAGGGAGTGGCGGGTCCTCTTTTTTCTTCTTATTCTTCTTCTTGAAGATTTTAGGAACTGTTAAAAAAAGAAGCAACTTTTTTTTTAATTAAAAAAAAAAATAAAGCACCCTTCTTCTATAACACTCATGAGTTTGAGGGGATAAGTTGGCATGCCACTACCAATACAGATTCCCTCACGCCTTCAACCATTCCATTCCCTTCTCACCAGATCCTAGGAACCCCTTTTTTTTTAATCTCAGTTTTTGCATATTTTTGGTCTCAATAAATGGACGATAGGTCAAACGCTATAGTATATAGCACAATATTTAGCTTTTATTTTATTTTACATTATTTTTATATTAATTTTTATTTAAGTTATTATGCCATTAACTCAAAAAAATAGTTTACTTAGCAATATCAAGTATTTGATTTGATGATCGATATAATATATTAAATCTATTAATGAGTAAAAAAAATATAAATTGAAATAAATTAATTTAACAATCTGCGTAAAAAATAAAATTTAAAATTAAAATACAAATTATTTGAAAATTAAAATTTAGTTTAGAATGGAACAGGTTCAGAATGAAGAGTGGGAAGATAGATTTGGAAGGTGGGGTTGTTGTTGATTAAAGGGGTGGGGACAAAGAGACACCCATGTTTCTTACTAATGCAGAGATTTATTCAACTTGTATGGAATATTAATGGCCCATCATCATCATCATGTTGCCTTTTATCACCCAAAGCTAATTTACTTTTTTAGCATCTCTACAATGAAAGTGTGTAGTTGAATGACTTTTGATTTTTCAAGTTTCCACTATTTTTAATTATTTTTTCTTTTATACTCTTTTACTTTTGTTCTATCAAGTGGAGAAATTTGAGGAATTAATGCATCCATCCGTAACAAAGATATAATAAAATAAATTCATATTCCATGCACTTCAAAAAAATTAAATATAATTATTATACTTTTAATAATTGACTTTATATAAATTACTTTGACCGGGGAGGGGATTAGTTTGGTTTACAATTTGAACTTTGGGTTAGAATGTAATCTAAAATTCAAAGTGTAAAAACTATTTTTTAAATAAATATCAAATTTATATAGTAATTTGATACATTAATTAAGTTTTATTTGATGCAATTATACACATAAATATTATCTTGTCATTATATGTATATATGAAATTATTATTCTAATTTAATTGTACGCATTTAAAATAATAAATACATACATTTATTTTCATATTAGATTAATATAATTGTTTGTATATGTAAATTATGTAATATTAAATGTAAAATGGTGTTAATTCGATAATATTGTTAGTAATTATTGAAAGTTAAATTAAATTAAAATTTAATATATAAATCATATAAAATAAAAATTTATACATAACATTTCACATTAGATCAAAATTTATTTATAGTTTTAATATTTATACCTAGAAAAAAATAATTCATATATCGAAAATTAAACTTTTTTTTACCTTACATTTAAAATTAAAAATACAATTAAAATGTGATTATTAATCATAATACTAAATGGGCCTGACACTAAGATCAATGACATTATGAACCGTAGCAATAAAGATAAAAGCAGTTGACCTTTTTTCTGGGTTTCTGGTAAGAAAGGTCAAGAAAGTGCATTTGAGAAACGAGAACGTTGAAAGCAAGATTTAAGCTTTTAACAAAACGTGGGGTGAGGACTGAGGAGTATGTTTCAATCATGGAAGGCAACTAGGCCAAACTTGGGGTTGTCAGTTTGTGGAGACAAGAAAGACACACCTCTATCTTCAAGATCTCGAGAGTTTTATTACCCATCTCTTTCTCAATTCTCTTACATTGCCTTAATTGTTACTATTATTTACTGTCCACACCACACATGGGAGATAGCAGAGGTTTACCTCCTAGAATCTCTCTTCCCCCAAAAAAAATTGCTCCGCAATAAGTGGATATTAGAAGCTTTTTGCTTTCGTAAAAGATTCAGGCACAAATGGACACACTTTCACCTTTTATGGAGACTGAAAAGGGATACCCGAAATGTCCCCAAGTCAGTGTGGGCACACCATGGCAAAGCAGGGGGGGGGGGGTTGAAAAGAAAAGAAATTAGTTCATAAATTGTCGCTACGTTATAATAATGTCTCATGTGTCAGAGCAATGGTAGCGATATTCCGATTTGAGCAGGAATGAGTTCTTGCAGTACAAGAAAGCGATACTCATTTTGCATTATAGGTAAAGGGATCTTAATTTTCTTTTCTTGTGTTACATTAATCCAGCAAAAGCCATGTTTTATATGTGATTAATAAAGGTAAAAATACTATAGACGTCTTTTATCAAGAGTTAATATACATTTTATTCTTTTTACTTAAAAAAATAAATAATTTAATTCATATATGTTACATTAAAAAGTTTATTGGTTATTTTTATTAAAATTTTATCTATTTTTACGGTTAAAAATTTGTGTGACTGATGAAATAACTAGACAATTACACATGATGTGTCACGTATACCTCATACTAATGTACAAGATTGGTTTTAAATATTATAAATGAACAAAATCTTTAATAAAAAGATTAAATTACTCATTAATCTAATGTACTAATTTACTCATTTTTTTTAGCAAAAGAGCTCAAATGCATTCCAACTAATAGTATAAGAATCCCTACATTAGTATACCAAACGATATTGATGTGATTGACCATAATATTAGCTTTGACTAATCCCTTTTCCCTACCTCTTAGAATAAAAAAAGAATAAATCAAACATTTTAAATTATATTTTTGAAATCATGATTTATTTAATAAAGCAAAAAAAAAGCAACACGGTTGTTGCTTTTGGCACTTGTAAATTAGGTTTTTTGATGAAATGATTTTATTTTCCTTGCATTTCTAAAAATCTAATTATTTTAAACACACTTTTTATGACATTTCAATTTATTAAACCATATCTTTTATATATCAAAATGCACGAGGCTCTTCCATTATGGGATTGGGGATAGGTCAGATGTACGCACCTTATCCTTTTGCAAAGAAGCTTTTTACTATAACTCGAATCATAGTGGAGCAATGTTGTTGCACAAAGGAATCTGAGTGCTATTTGAATAACCATTGATAACTAGCCAAAGCTACCAAGTATCCATAGCAAGTATTAGTTGCAGGAATTTTGGTGAAATCAAAATTTGGCAACTTCAAAATTTCTTTATGAAAAGTTATATATATATAGAAGAAACTACTGTTCTTTATAATCAACCATTTTCTGTGTTGGGTGACATTGAAAAGCAAAAGAGACCATGTTCCTCTTATACGCCTAAATGCTTGCCTATTTGTGCAGGGAGCTTTGACCACGGAAGATATTCATGTGCGCTCTGCACTATTTATCTTTGAATCAAAATTTTGTAGAAGATAAGGATAATAGTAATTAGCCATTAATATTATTATTTACCTCCAGTATGAGGCTCTCAAGCAGGGGCCATGTGTCTATTTTCCTTTGAGTTTACAGTAGGCGTACAAACATGATCCCAAAAACCCAAGAGATTGGCCAACTACATTCATCTGAAAGCAAGAAACGGGAAAGTATCCCAGGTTATTACGGGTCCTGCAGATATAAACTTCGACAAGGAAAAGGAGCCCATACTCACCAAATCAAATGGAAGCCCACCAAACAGTAGCCATCCCAATCCAATAGTGAAAAGATCCTACCACAGTACAGTTAGCTATTAGGCGTCACCAACATGCAAGGGAACAAGTTAAATGAAAGGCTGAGAAAAAGCATCTGTTGGACCAGTAGGACATTTTGAAGGCATGATAGAGACCAAATAAAACCATTATTTCACATGGAAAAACATTTGAACCCCAAGTTTATCTCGATCAACCCCACCCCTTCGACCTTTCCCCTATTCTAGAACTCTGACCTCTTTTAGTCTTTTGTAAAAAAAGGAAAAGCAAAATTGTTGCCATGCAAAATTGTTAAACCATAAGAGTTGAAGAAACACTCTTTTTCCTACTGTGAGATGACTTTTATGGACATAAAAATATTGATTAGTGAACTTTATGGACATTCAAGAAACTTAAGCCCAGACAATTCATCACTGCAGCTTAAAGTTGGTTTAGACAGACAAATAAAAATTCCAGGCACAGTGATCCAGTGGTCTCCGGAATGATTCACCCCATTTGAGTCTTCAATTCCCCTCCCAAAAACACTTCTTCCCGTCCAAACATAATAAAAGAGTCCTTTTAGTGACAAAACATCAAAGCCAATGACAAATATGTCCAAAGCAGAACAAGTGATCACACCTTCAAATTGCCACATATTGTCTGTGTCAAAGCTGAATTGAGTGTTGTATTCAAGAATACATAATAATTTATTAGGAAAGCCATGATACAAGAGAGAAGCATCACAACCTGCACAACGTTAAAATGATTAACATGTAAAAGAGTTTAAATGCTATAAAGTTTTTCTAATCTCATGTCACGATATCATTAGGGTCCGTATAATCTTGGCTTAACTTTAGAGAAGCTAAGAAATTTTGCCCAAATGAGTTAACAAAAGAAAGGAATTTGAAGGATAACAATCAAGAAAAACTTTGTTGCCAGGGAAAGCAATAAAAGAAAGACTGCATGATAAGCAAGATTGGTAATCGTCATCAACAAAAAGAAATTGACTGCATTAGCAAAACCAAACAATATTATAGCTGCAAACTGAGCGGAAGTATTAATGGATAGATTTGCAAAATAGCTAGCAATGAATGCACTGAAGTATTAATGGATAGATTTGCAAAATAGCTAACAATGAATGCACTTACTTTCTCAACAACATCATGAGTAAAAGGAATGTAAACAGAGAAAGAGATGTATTATTTTGTAAAAAGGAAGCACCTGAAACCCACTAGAATATAAATAAGGGAAGCTCATCAACGCTTCAAGGTCACCTTTGAATGATGTCCAAAATAACAAGATTGGTGCACAAATTATTCCTTCAAGAATCAACCAAAATTTTTTAGAAGTTCAGATAAAGCCTAATTGTAGTTTTTTATATAGATAAGGATATAAGAAAATTCTATTAGTTCTTTTATTTTACCATTGCACCACATAAGGCCAAAGCTATTGAGGCCGCTGGATTTACCTGAAAAGTTAGGAAATACTCTCAAATAACTTGAAAGAAATTAACATTCTGTGAGAGACGAAGAGACAAAAATGGCTTAGTACCGATATGAGCGATGGAAGCAAGATATACTGCTGAGCAGATGTTTGCCATAAAAACAATGGAATAGCTATAGGCATCAAATGACAAGTCGCGAGCTCCAGCAACAAATGCACCAAGTATAATTATCCCTACACTGATGAAATCTTTGGATTAGTCCATTAGAAAATTATTAGTCACGCCTTGAACATTCAAGATAGTGATGCATAAAAGATAACATTTCATATGTAAAATTGCAGAACATGAAAGCTATAGCTATCAATTATCAAACTTTCTATTGCAAGTGACACCTTGTTTTGTTTTCAGGCTTAAAATAATTTTTGTACCTCAAGCAAACTTGCCCAGTTGTCTAAACTTAAATCTTCCCATCAACCACATATTCAAAAGTGAAAATTCAAATGTGTGCAACACAAGAGAGCTCAAAATGGAAGGAGTGCTCTGAGTTTTGTGACTATGAAACCAATGCATTCTTATTTATGATACAGAACTCTTTTTTTTCTTTTGGGGGTTTGGGGGTCTTTGATGGTGCTTGAGCTATGCTCAGGCACCAAGGTTAGCTGGTGCTCATGGTGCTATGATGAAGAAATTTTAAGACATCCCAGCTGTCTAGACTTAACTCTTCTGATCAACCGCAGAATTCAAAAGTAAAACTTCAGACATGAGAGCTCAAAATGTCAGGAATGCTCTGAACTTTGTAAATATAAAAGCAATGAGTTCTTGTTTATGATGCAGAAATCTAAGAAATCTCAGTTCTCTAAGCAACCACAATATTCAATGTGAAACTTCATATGTGGGCAAGACATGAGAGCTTAAAGTGGCAGGAACCATTTGAATTTTGTAAATATAAAAGCATTCTTATTTATGATGTAGGAGGTGCACGTACCACATCAACCAAAAGCACATGCATGCAGATGCCTTAAGTACAATGCATGACTGAATTGTTAGACGAATAGCATATAGAAGGGCTCCGTACCTGCCAACGACATATGATGAGTGTTTCCGTCCTGTCAAAAGATACTCCACAATCATGGTAAAAGCCACAGTAGTCCGCCTTAAAGTGGTGTACATAGGAACGTTTATGCCACGAACGGATTCCATGGTGATTAACTTTAACCAGACAAGCAAGTAAAGGGAACGATTAGGAGAAAGATTAAAACTTCACCAAGCACGCATAAAGTGAATATCATACCATGTATAGCAAGTATGAAACTGCCAGAGGGAGGGTATGAACTAGTGTCCTCAATGGTATTAAGGTTATTGGGTTGCTTGTAACACTCTGTGGCTCCCCCTCTGAGAAAGAGATGATCTTCCAGCGTTTCATGGCATAGAGAAATGCACAAGAAGATAACATCTAAATACACATAAAAGCAACTTGATTTATAAACTACTAAAATAAGGACAAATTGTAATGTGTTGTGGTTCAATTGTCAAACTCCAAAAGTCAAACAGGGTGCAATGACTGAAGTCTAAATAACATGAAAGAAATTAAATAGAAATTTGCGATACTGAATTTCTAAAATATGATAGTAATTGATCTGTTAACTGTCAAGAGATAATAAAACAATCAAAATACATGTAAAGCCTAATTGTTGACATCAATAGTATGCCCATGTTTTCTTAGGAGAGGAAAAAAAGGAGAGGGGGTTGTACAAGGAAGGTGATTTGATCTTTCTCAAGCTCTTTTTCAATCATTCAAAATTATAAGGAAAAGACACTACTACTGTAAATCCATGATCCTTTACCTCGATTTATATCATTGATTTTTTCAAAAACTTCAACAGTTACTGCAGTTTGCTGATGGGTTGATCTAGTATCCTTTAATAAAGGATCGTTATCAATTAATTGGCAACTATGTTACCTGGTTCTTCATTTCTCTACAGTACCCATGTCTAGCATCTGTGTCCAACTTATATTCGGAAATGGATATAGGGTATGATTCTTCAAATACAAGGGAAAACTTTGAAAAAGTTAAACATGCATGTTGGACACATATCAGATACTCTTCCAAGTCTAGGTAACATAGATTGGCAAAGTAATTTCAAGTAGCAAAGCTTTTCCCCCCTCTTTAAAACCTTTCAGTAGTGTCATGGGTATTTGAACCTTTATGTTATAGCACAAATGAAGAGTTTCTCTAGATATCATAGCAGGCTAAGCACTTTAAAGACCAGATCAGGATGCACATGCTGTGGAAGTAAAGGTAATGCAGAAAATGACAAACTTGCAGTAAACAGTGGCCAATAACTTAAAATTGGACAGAAAATGATATTTACATGACTGAAAAACTATAAGGGAGAGGAAATGTCAAATTGGACAATAACTTCCTGATACAGATAGAAAACGGAAATTTTAAGTGCGAGAGCTTCAACTTTTAGAATCTACTTAGGATTGAAATTGTCATCAATCAGTTCTTTGATCCATATCACCTGTTCTGCTCTGTTCATGAAACATCTTGGGAATATATTCAACTATATAGGAAGGGAAGTTTAGCTGCTAGCAATTGTTTATGAAGAAAATTGTCACTGAAGATCTTAAAAAGGAAGATATTCTATAAGTCTTTCAACTGTTGGAACATTTAACTATTCTGCCGAGCATACTTAGGCTAGCTCAGGAAACCAACTTAGTAAGTGATCTACCTGGAAAAGTGTGATCACATTTACATATGGAAAGCTGTAAGAAGAAAGGGCTGCTTTGTTGAATAGAACCAAGAGAACTGTGGAGAGAAAAGAAAAGCATAAACGGAAAAGAGAAATTAGTAGTGTTCATGGAAAAACACTAATTAATCAAAAATGGAAACTGCAGAGCAGAAGGTGATTCAATAAATAACTAGAACCATTTATTTCTATTACCCTTGTGTCAAAATTACACATAAAGCCAAAAATCCTGTAGCTTACAAAAAGCACAAACAGATAAGCAATTGGATTCTTATAAATGGTGATAAATGAAGCGGCAATTATGGTCTCCCTCTCTCTTCTAGTTCATGAAGGAATCCTCTTCAATTTCATAAAGACTAATTAAGAAGAACAAAGAATTCAAGACATTATGATCCCACGTAGAGAGAAATAAAGAGATAAAAGAATAACAATACCACTTCCAATAATAAGTGATTTTTACAAACATCATTCAAATAAAACAAACTAAACATGGCAAGACTTTCTCAATACTACGGCAAAATTTCCACTAGAACTTTTGTCAGATTGTTACAACCTCGGTAACTCTCTTGAATAGCAGAAACAATTATATAGACCCTTTCCACCATGCAAGCTACACGTCGAAGCAATTGAATTAATACACATAAGATATTTTTCTGTCATACTTACGAGGGGATACAAAACTCGAAACCATCTACAGTTTATTTTTTGTCACGTTTAATAACGGGAAAAAAAAAAAGAAGAGGACAAATCTTTCTACAAGCTAAAAGTATAGAATGAAAAGAATCTATGTATTAATCTGATTGGTGGCCTCCGTTAATATAGATTCAAGCTCAACACACAAATAGGCAGTTATTCTACTCTATAATTCCTTCTTCCAAGTAGATAGCTTATTCGCAAAATCTTTGTAGGAAAACTCACAATTCTCCAATACATAGAATAGAGGGTACAACATTTCAAGAACATTTGTTTCATTCGATATATTATTATTGAACACGATTTTAACCAAAAACTGTTTATAAAATTAGTTCTAGTTTAGTATTATCATTCAATACAAGTTTTCGTGAAATTTAAAAACTGTTTATAAATTTCGTAACGTGTCCGTTTAACTCGATATGTTAAGCTCATGATTCAAAAAATTCTGTTGACTTGTTTACATTCAACTGTAAGCTAGTGAGATTTCAAATTCCACAGTAGAATGATGATTTATTTGTTGTATTCAAAAACTCTATAACCAAACTAGTGATGAGAAAAAAAAAAACAATGAAACCACCTACGTATGCTAACAAATTAAATTAACGAAAATGAACTAGAGAAGGGAAAAAGGGCTTGAAAAAAGAAAAGAGAATCTTCATAGGTGAAAACGCGAACAATCAAACAGGAAAAAAGGAAAACGAAGAGGTTTAAATTTTAGAGACCTGCACTGCACATGTAGCCAAGGGCAGCGTGCGCTCCTCTTCTTTTCCCGGGCAAGACAACGGCGGTTTCACGTCGGAGTTCAATTTTGGAGGGATCAATTAGTGGCAAACCTTCTTGCTTAATGGAAGTCATGGCCGAATTTTCGAATTCGCTTTCTGTTCGAGAAATGGAATGAGGGAAAAGAAGATTCAGAGTGACAGCAAACATGAGAAGAAGAGTGTCCTCTTAGTGGAGCGAAAAGCGAAAACCATAAAAAGGGACTTTTGAGTGGGCAGAGCCGGAGAATGTGTTGGACTGAGGGTCCACATTAAGTTAATCCCCCGGTCCCACCCAAAGATATAGATTTTGCTATTAAATGTTCTTAACTTTATTTTATAAAAATTATTAAAAATAATTTTTTTATTTACTTACTTTCATAAGAGTATATGATTGGGATTCTTAATTTTTATTTTAATTTTTATTTTATAAGTTTTGATCATATTTTCTTATATAATATCTAGAACTACTTATAATTCTTTGTCAACTCATAAATAAGAAGATTTCAGCATTCTAAAACTCAAATACTTCTACATTGACCAAAAATAATTATGTCAATCAGGTAACGCTGAATTAGCATAACTCGTATTTTTAATGTATTGGGAAATGAAATTAATATTATATGTAAAAATGTTTAGAATAATATTAAAGACTTATTTTTTTCAATTTATGAAAAGAAGGTAATTTTTTTGGGAAAAAAAAAAAACCAAAAACAAACAAGGAATGTGATGATAGATGTCACAAAATTTGTTTGGATCTGCGCTGTGCTTTCCTTACCTGTCAACTTTCCATATTTTTAAATGTTCATTGGCCAACTATGGATACAGCGTTTCCTTTTTAATGGTTGGGACTCGGAATGATAATTAAAGAAATTTTAGATTTTAGATTTTAGATTTATTTTTATTATGCGATTTAAATAAATAATTGGATAAAATTTATTTATGATGACAATATATGATAATTACATATGGAGTAAGTTTAATTGAAACGCATTTCTGGGTTGTATTTCTTTAATTGCTGGGATATGAATATTGAAAGTTGGATTTCTTCTAGTATTACCAAGTTGGTAAAATGATTTAATAATAATTGCACTTTAACAGAATATATCTGACTCAAAAGGTTACCATATAGAAACTTTTTTCAAATCAAATGTAACATTGTCTTAAACATTAAAAAGAAAAGTGTTTGCATAGTATTTTCATTATAATTAAAAGATAATTATTTTAGTATTTGAGCTAGTTTAATTATATTTGTCATGTATATAAATTTTTAAATTTATTTAAATAATATTTACTAATATTTATTAAACTTTTAAAGAAAATATATATTAAAAAGTTGAATTTTGAAAAATATTCATCTATTCCTTCATTAAAATTTATCTGAATAATTGTTTATATGAATAATTCTAACATCAATTTATATTTATATTTTATTTAAATTTTTTTTATATATTTAGTATAAATTTACTATCATTAGACTATCTACTGTCAATTATTGATAATTGCTCTAATAATTACTGTTAATTATGGTTTTTACTCAGTAGTTATTTTGTTATATCAATTCATGTTAGTTTGTACATAAATACAATAATTGTATTTTCATAATGAATAATATACCTTTCAGATCAATTTTTTTTTTCTGTATTTACTTCATGTTTTCCTTCATTTTTTCTTTTAGTTTCTCAATTATCAAACTATAACACCCCTAACCCGTATCCGTTGTTAAAACAAGGTTTCGGAGCATTACTAGGATTTACATATCATTTAACAAAAATTTCGCTTCATATAATATTTATACCTGAAATCAATCAAAGATAATCGTATATACATGTCATCATACATATCAAACTCTTACCATTTCTTCAATAACATATTTCATATAATTTCAACATCAATATACTTATTATCTCAACATGTCACACTTGAGTGTATTACTCATCTCCAACTTACATAATTTTCATGTATCAACATATCAATCTATTAATATATATATATATATATATATATATTTTCATGTATCATCATTTTCATGTATTTCATGTATATTATTCCGGTAATAGTTCATTTCGAACTTAACATTACTCAAATTCTATGTACATATACTTTCCACACCGTGTGTCCATATAACATGTACAAATTATTATATTTCATGCATATACGGATAATAATTCATTTCATGCTCGTATTGTAACACCCCTTACCCGAGACCGTTGCCGGAGTCGAGCACGAGGCATTACTAGACTTAACTTACTGGTTCTGGGCATAAAAATTGAAACTGTCTGTCTGCGTCATGTTCACTAAATTAATTATAACTCGAGTTACGAAACTCAAAATCTATATCCGTAAATTTTCCCTGAAACTAGACTCATATATCTTCTTACTATAATTTTTCCAGAATTTTTGGTGTGGCCAATTAGTACAGTTTATTAGTTAAAGTCTCCCCTGTTACACAGTTTGACAGTTCTGACCTTTCTTCACTAAAAATCAATTATGTCATATTATACAACTCTTTTTCCTATACCGTTTCTTTAATATAAAAATAGACTCAATAAGCTTTAATTCTATATCTCATGCACAACCTAATTCAATTTCTACTATTTTTGGTGATTTTTCAAAATCACGTCACTGCTGCTGTACAAACTGTTCCCCTGCATATACTTACATAATTTCTTTCTAATAATTACCAACTAGGCATTACATAATATCCAAAACATGCTCTTAATTAGCCATTTTAATAACTAATCATTACCAAACATTTACAAGCCAATCTTAAGCCATATCATAAGGTTATACACACAAGATAGTTAAGTCCCTATACATGCCATAACTTAAAACGTTCGAGTCACAAAATACCAATATAATCCTTTGATAGTGTGTAACGATCTCCGACTTCCTTTCGATCCCCGAGTTGGCTTGTAATACTATAAAAAAAATAAAGAATGGGTGTAAGCATAAAGCTTAGTAAGTTTACATGTAAATAGATAACAACATTCTTAATGAATTATCTTATGTTTTTCCTTATCAAGATCACTTAAGCTTTTAACTCAATATACTTAAAACTGGTATACTTGCCTTACCTTTTAACATAAATTTATCTTACCTTACCTTTTTCGCTTGGACTTGCTTTACCTTTACTTTGGTATATTCTTTGAATTTTCCCGTTGAACCACTTGGAATACTAAGGATACTTGGGTACCTTTCCTTTGAAACTTAACCATTGCCATGTCTTGACATGGTCTTACGTGGTATCCTTGCCTTATGAACTCACAAATGCCATGCCTTGGCATGGTCTTACATGGGACCTTTGCCTTATGGTAACATATCAATGCCATGTCTTGACATGGTCTTACATGATTTCCTTAAACCCTAATGTCATGACATTTGTATCCTACACATTCCTAAGGTTCAACCGGAACTTTCTGAGATAGTTTTTCCGTCAATTCATACTTGAGTCTTTAAATAATAAATTTACAGAATAAATATGTAAATGCTGGAATTTAACAATATTAAATGTAAAGTAATAGAATATTGCATTTATTTACTGCAAACTTACCTCGAAACAAAATACGATCAACTATATCGATTTAATCCTCTATCTTTTTCTTTCCTCGATCTAACTCTGGATTTCGTTCTTCTTGATCTATAATAGCAAATTTAGCTTATTTAATACTCACATTCATCAAAACAGTCCTTAACTCTTAACTTTAGCAAAATTACAATTTTACCCCTAAACTTTTACATATTTACACATTTGCCCCAAAGCTCGGAAATTAAACTTTATCCCTTATTCTTAAGTTTTATGGCATGCTGATCATTTTTCCCTTCTATGGCAACATTAAATTCTCACTCTAACTTGTACTTATGAACATTAGGTATTTTTTACCGATTAAGCCGTTTTACTCGTTTTCACTTAAAATCACCTAGCAAAAGTTGTTTAACATAATTTCAGACTTCATATTCTATCATAAAGCATCAAAATAAACACATTTCACCTATGGGTATTTTTCCAAATATGAACCCTAGCATAAATTATTAATAGAATAAGCTAAATCGAGCTACCGGGGCTTCAAAAATGTAAAAAACATTAAAAACGGGGCTTGGAATCACTTACTGTGGAGCTTGGAAGCTTGAAAAACCCTAGCTATGTCTTCCTTATGAGAATTTCGGCCAAGGGGTTGAAGATGTGTAACACCCCTTACCCGTATTCAACGCCGGAATAGGATACGAGGCATTACCAGAATTACAAATTTATTTATCAAACATTTTATTTCATCTAGCATTTTTATATTTGAAATCAATCAAAATCAAACATATTGTCCCTTAAAACATATTTATTTTTCTCATTTCATGACTTACTTGAATTTATTTCTCGTCTAAACATATTTAATTACCTTTTATTTACATATTACAGATAATCACATATTGACATGCCATGATAAATATCATTCTCTTGCCGTTTATTCATAAACATAATTTAGTTAATTCATTATATCAATATTTCACGTACTATCAACTTATAGTTCCTTATATCACATATTTAAAGTTACACGAACTTACCTGGCTAAATTTGCAGAAATACCAAGATTTAAGTGCATTTTGGTAATTTTCCATTTTCATCGATTTTTCAACCGATCTTAATCTAATTAATAATTTCATTCAATTTTGCAATTTTCAATAATAAAATAATCCATTCCATGTAAATTGGTCATCTCCAACATTTTTACAAAACTAATCATAAAGTTTTACTTTTATTCAATTTAGTCCCTGAGCCTCAAACATTACAAATTAGCCATGCTAACTGAATATTCATACGTATTTTTCCTCCTCCTCCTCTCCATTCCACATCCTTAATGTATATAGCATTCTATAAGTAACATTATCAATAATTTTCAACATTTACTTATGTGAATATTTAAGCTGTCCATTTGAGTTATAGTCACTAAATTATTTATTTCCAGAGCTACAGAACTCCAATTTAAGATCCGTAAATTTTCTCCAAAACTAGACTCATATATTTTTTTACTATAAATTTTTCAGAATTTTTGGTATGGCCAATCAATACCAGATTATTCTTAAAGTTTCCCCTATTTCACTGTTTAACTGCTCTGACCTCTCTTCACTACGAATTAAATTACTCTTTGTACAGAATTTAGATGGCCTCCTTGTTTAGCTCATTTGAAACTAGACTCATCCAGGATTTCATACATATAAATTTTAATCCACAATTATTTTTGTGCAATTTCTAATGATTTTTCTAAGGCAGAACAGGGGATCTCGAAATCACCCTGAACCAGTTTCACTAAAATTTAAATATCTCATAATACAGAACTTATTTGCTTTCTCTGTTTCTTTCATATGAAAGTAGACTCAATAAGCTTCAATTTCATATCTTACTCAGCTTCTAATTCCACTTCTACGATTTTTGGTGATTTTTCAAAGTTACTCTACTGCTGCTGTCCAAAACAGTTTTGTTATAGCTTATTTTACAATTAAATCCTTTACCCAATTCTAACTTCAAATTCTTTCAATTAAACCACTAATTCATCATTTTATTCATCATATGCTATATTCAACAGCTTTAAAACTTCAAAAAAACTTCAACTTAAATTCATCAAAACTTTGTTCTAAAACTTATAAAACATCAAAATTAAAAGAGAAGGACTAAATTAACTTACCAATTAAACTTCCAAGCTTCAAACCATCAATTTCTCCTTTTTCTTTCTTTCCCCTTTTCCTTCCCCTGCTTTCGTCTTGTTCTCTGTTTCATTTCTGGTATTCTTCTTTTACTTCTTTTGGTTTATATATATATAATAATATAATAATATAATAATATAATAATATAATAATATAATATAATATAATAATATAATATAATAATATACTTTTAAAAAAATCTGAGATTTCTTACGTTAACCGCCTCAACTATGCAAAATGGTAAAATTACCATTTTGATCCTTCATAATTTCTTTTAATCTATAATTTAACTTTTACTTCATTTCAGTTTAGTCCTTTCATTTAATTTCCTACCCAAACGTTAAAATTTTCTAACGAAAGTTTAATAATAACTTAATGACACTCCATAAATATTTTTAGAAATATTTATGGCTCACTTTATGAATTCGAGGTCTCAATACCTCGTTTTTGGCCCAATTTTTTTTTTTTTTTTCTAATTAATTCTTTCAGTTCACAAAATTCACTAATTTTAAAATATTTCTAAAATCACACTTAACTTATAATTATCGATTAACAAAATTTTCTAACTTTTCGTCAGATTTAGTGATCTCGAATCACTGTTCCGACACTATTAAAATTGGGCTGTTACAATTCTTCCCCCCTAAAAAAATTTCGTCCTCGAAATTTCCTTATTATTTTGATCATGAACTTCGTTATTTCTATAATTCTATAGCTCCTTTGTGCACATATTTATCTGATTTATCATTTATATCCATTCCATATCCTTTCAGTTTGCAATTCATTTTTAATTCAATATTGCGAACATACCTTATAACGAAAATTACTTACCTTTTTATAAGAGGCCCAATAGATTCAATAGAATACTTAAGATATATGAAACAAATATAGAAGTGTATTATTATTTACTATTAATCAGATAGCACTTGATGAGAACCAAAGTGTTATTATCAGAGAATGCGCTAAAGTTCCTTAATGGTATACCACTAATATCTTAGTAGATTTAATCTCATTTACTTGGGAAAATTACATTATACACGCATGTCACTTTTACAATTTTAACATAATGCTTTTACATACTTTACAATTTAACTATTGTACTAAAAACCTGTATGTTTATATATTTTCTTTCTTTAATATATGTAACATATTTCAAAACTTACTAGTCATTTTTAATTTACTAATAATTCTTATTATGTGCTTCACATTTCATTCTCCATTTTTTTTTTTTTTCAATTCCAATTTCACTTCAATTTATTCACAACTAAATTTAATTTCACTTTCTCATCAATATACAATTCAATATAATACTTATCCATCACTTAATTCAATTTCCATTTAATTCAACAATAACACTTACCTCATACTTCACTTATTATACGCATAATTTAAATTTAACATTTAATATTAAATAATAGACATCAAACATGTAACAATAGAAGTCATATGTGTTAATTTATACTTTAATTTATACCTCAACAATAGTCTTTCATCAAATAGCCTCATATACCATCTACATTATCTTTAATCAATTCATAAACCTTTGATTCAAGTTTTCAATCTCATATCTCAATTTCAATTTACATTTCAATTCCCAATTCCACTTTCCATACTTTCAATAATTCAACCGATCAAATTCAATCAATTTTCTCATTTCGTTTATTCAACAGATTTCAATAATAATAATTTGATATTTAACAAATTTATGAACCTTAAGTTCATACTTCAATTCTCACATTTCAATTCGATTCACAATTCAATTCATAATGTCCTTCTCATATTTTTAGTAGTACGGTCAATCAAATTTATTTAATTTTCTCATTTCAGTTATTCACCCTATTAACAATCCGGACTTTGATGGATACACGGATTTCAACCCAAACACACCAGTACGGCACAATGTGCCTTAACGGTAACAGTATACGACACACAAAGTGTCGAATCGGTAACAGTAACAATATCAGTATTCAACACACAAAGTGCTGAACCTGTAACGGTAACAGTAACAATATACGACACACAAAGTGTCGAATCAGTAACAGTAACAGTATCAGTATTCAACACAAAGTGCTGAATCTGTAACGGTAACAGTAACAATATACGACACACAAAGTGTCGAATCAGTAACAGTAACAGTATCAGTATTCAACACACAAAGTGCTGAATCTGTAACGGTAACAGTAACAATATACGACACACAAAGTGTCGAATCAGTAACAGTAACAGTATCAGTATTCAACACACAAAGTGCTGAATCTGTAACGGTAACAGTAACAATATACGACACACAAAGTGTCGAACCAGTAACAGTAACAGTAGTCGGCACGTAAGTGCCTGATCAGTAAGCCGGCAAAAACCCGTACTCTTCCATATCCTATGGCATGCCAATTATATCCGACTAGTCCGACAAGTTAATAGGGAAATCAATTCTCATTTTAATTTCACATAATATTCATATCTACCCCTATTAACAAGACTCGGACTTTGGCGGATACGCGGATCCACCCAAACACACCAGATTGGCACCCAGTGCCTCATCGACTCAAGGTCGAAGAATTCCCTGAACAATTCCAATCCTATGGCATGCCATTTGTATCCAATCTAGTCCGATAAGTTAATAGGGTGTTCAAATCATTCATTTTTTTTATTATTATTATTTTTTTATTTCAATTCACTTTTCCATTTCTAATCAGTATACAATTCAGTACCAATACATATTGCAAATATTCACATATAATCAGACTTTGATTCAATTCCAACCACTTTTCAATCAATACACGATTCATATATTTACACATATTCATAATTTAATGCATTTTATTCAATTCGTATTTTTAATTTATTGTCCAATCAAATTTAAAATCACTAATTGCTTTCCAATCAATATACATTCCAATTACTCACATATTTTCTTTATTTAATTTGCCTTCAAATATTCAAATAATTTATAATTCAGTTACGTAATTTAAATAACTTTCTAATTTCCAGTTCATTCTACTTTCACTTCTTATTCAATCAGCTTCACAATATTGCAGTTATTTATTACATCAATAATTTCATAGTTTAATGCAATACATATAACAATATTCAATAACTTCACAATTCAATTCAGTACACAAAATAATATTCAGTATTCCATAATTCAGTTCAGTATCAGTCTCAATTTTAGTACTCAATCTTAAATTTATCATTTTACTAAATACTTACCTTAAAATATTTACCACACATAATTAATAAATTACACATAATAATGATAAAGTTTGAATAACAGTGATTCAAATATCATCAAAGTCTGGAGATATCACATTATATTTTAAGTTATATATTAATAATGGCATACATTTCTAGACTTCACACACATTACGTTTGGTCCGAGAACCGACTAAACCTAAGCTCTGATACCACTAAATGTAACACCCCTTACCCGTATTCAACGCCGGAATAGGATACGAGGCATTACCAGAATTACAAATTTATTTATCAAACATTTTATTTCATCTAGCATTTTTATATTTGAAATCAATCAAAATCAAACATATTGTCCCTTAAAACATATTTATTTTTCTCATTTCATGACTTACTTGAATTTATTTCTCGTCTAAACATATTTAATTACCTTTTATTTACATATTACAGATAATCACATATTGACATGCCATGATAAATATCATTCTCTTGCCGTTTATTCATAAACATAATTTAGTTAATTCATTATATCAATATTTCACGTACTATCAACTTATAGTTCCTTATATCACATATTTAAAGTTACACGAACTTACCTGGCTAAATTTGCAGAAATACCAAGATTTAAGTGCATTTTGGTAATTTTCCATTTTCATCGATTTTTCAACCGATCTTAATCTAATTAATAATTTCATTCAATTTTGCAATTTTCAATAATAAAATAATCCATTCCATGTAAATTGGTCATCTCCAACATTTTTACAAAACTAATCATAAAGTTTTACTTTTATTCAATTTAGTCCCTGAGCCTCAAACATTACAAATTAGCCATGCTAACTGAATATTCATACGTATTTTTCCTCCTCCTCCTCTCCATTCCACATCCTTAATGTATATAGCATTCTATAAGTAACATTATCAATAATTTTCAACATTTACTTATGTGAATATTTAAGCTGTCCATTTGAGTTATAGTCACTAAATTATTTATTTCCAGAGCTACAGAACTCCAATTTAAGATCCGTAAATTTTCCCCAAAACTAGACTCATATATTTTTTTACTATAAATTTTCAGAATTTTTGGTATGGCCAATCAATACCAGATTATTCTTAAAGTTTCCCCTATTTCACTGTTTAACTGCTCTGACCTCTCTTCACTACGAATTAAATTACTCTTTGTACAGAATTTAGATGGCCTCCTTGTTTAGCTCATTTGAAACTAGACTCATCCAGGATTTCATACATATAAATTTTAATCCACAATTATTTTTGTGCAATTTCTAATGATTTTTCTAAGGCAGAACAGGGGATCTCGAAATCACCCTGAACCAGTTTCACTAAAATTTAAATATCTCATAATACAGAACTTATTTGCTTTCTCTGTTTCTTTCATATGAAAGTAGACTCAATAAGCTTCAATTTCATATCTTACTCAGCTTCTAATTCCACTTCTACGATTTTGGTGATTTTTCAAAGTTACTCTACTGCTGCTGTCCAAAACAGTTTTGTTATAGCTTATTTTACAATTAAATCCTTTACCCAATTCTAACTTCAAATTCTTTCAATTAAACCACTAATTCATCATTTTATTCATCATATGCTATATTCAAACAGCTTTAAAACTTCAAAAAAAACTTCAACTTAAATTCATCAAAACTTTGTTCTAAAACTTATAAAACATCAAATTAAAAGAGAAGGACTAAATTAACTTACCAATTAAACTTCCAAGCTTCAAACCATCAATTCTCCTTTTTCTTTCTTTCCCCTTTTCCTTCCCCTGCTTTCGTCTTGTTCTCTGTTTCATTTCTGGTATTCTTCTTTTACTTCTTTTGTTATATATATATAATAATATAATATATAATAATATAATAATATAATAATATAATATATAATATAATATAATATAATATAATAATATACTTTTAAAAAAAATCTGAGATTTTCTTACGTTAACCGCCTCAACTATGCAAAATGGTAAAATTACCATTTTGATCCTTCATAATTTCTTTTAATCTATAATTTAACTTTTACTTTCATTTCAGTTAGTCCTTTTCATTTAATTTCCTACCCAAACGTTAAAATTTTCTAACGAAAGTTTAATAATAACTTAATGACACTCCATAAATATTTTTAGAAATATTTATGGCTCACTTTATGAATTCGAGGTCTCAATACCTCGTTTT
>CM016626.1:2217380-2372094 GCA_005393395.2 Gossypium australe
AATGCATGACTGAATTGTTAGACGAATAGCATATAGAAGGCTCCGTACCTGCCAACGACATATGATGAGTGTTTCCGTCCTGTCAAAGATACTCCACAATCATGGTAAAAGCCACAGTAGTCCGCCTTAAAGTGGTGTACATAGGAACGTTTATGCCACGAACGGATTCCATGGTGATTAACTTTAACCAGACAAGCAAGTAAAGGGAACGATTAGGAGAAAGATTAAAACTTCACCAAGCACGCATAAAGTGAATATCATACCATAGCAAGTATGAACGCCAGAGGGAGGGTATGAACTAGTGTCCTCAATGGTATTAAGGTTATTGGGTTGCTTGTAACACTCTGTGGCTCCCCCTGAGAAAGATGATCTTCCAGCGTTTCATGGCATAGAGAAATGCACAAGAAGAACATCTAAATACACATAAAAGCAACTTGATTTATAAACTACTAAAATAAGGACAAATTGTAATGTGTTGTGGTTCAATTGTCAAACTCCAAAAGTCAAACAGGGTGCAATGACTGAAGTCTAAATAACATGAAAGAAATTAAATAGAAATTTGCGATACTGAATTTCTAAAATATGATAGTAATTGATCTGTTAACTGTCAAGAGATAATAAAACAATCAAATACATGTAAAGCCTAATTGTTGACATCAATAGTATGCCCATGTTTTCTTAGGAGAGGAAAAAAAGGAGAGGGGGTTGTACAAGGAAGGTGATTTGATCTTTCTCAAGCTCTTTTCAATCATTCAAAATTATAAGGAAAAGACACTACTACTGTAAATCCATGATCCTTTACCTCGATTTATATCATTGATTTTTTCAAAAACTTCAACAGTTACTGCAGTTTGCTGATGGGTTGATCTAGTATCCTTTAATAAAGGATCGTTATCAATTAATTGGCAACTATGTTACCTGGTTCTTCATTTCTCTACAGTACCCATGTCTAGCATCTGTGTCCAACTTATATTCGGAAATGGATATAGGGTATGATTCTTCAAATACAAGGGAAAACTTTGAAAAAGTTAAACATGCATGTTGGACACATATCAGATACTCTTCCAAGTCTAGGTAACATAGATTGGCAAAGTAATTTCAAGTAGCAAAGCTTTTCCCCCCTCTTTAAAACCTTTCAGTAGTGTCATGGGTATTTGAACCTTTATGTTAGCACAAATGAAGAGTTTCTCTAGATATCATAGCAGGCTAAGCACTTTAAAGACCAGATCAGGATGCACATGCTGTGGAAGTAAAGGTAATGCAGAAATGACAAACTTGCAGTAAACAGTGGCCAATAACTTAAATTGGACAGAAAATGATATTTACATGACTGAAAAAACTATAAGGGAGAGGAAATGTCAAATTGGACAATAACTTCCTGATACAGATAGAAAACGGAAATTTTAAGTGCGAGAGCTTCACTTTTAGAATCTACTTAGGATTGAAATTGTCATCAATCAGTTCTTTGATCCATATCACCTGTTCTGCTCTGTTCATGAAACATCTTGGGAATATATTCAACTATATAGGAAGGGAAGTTTAGCTGCTAGCAATTGTTTATGAAGAAAATTGTCACTGAAGATCTTAAAGGAAGATATTCTATAAGTCTTTCAACTGTTGGAACATTTAACTATTCTGCCGAGCATACTTAGGCTAGCTCAGGAAACCAACTTAGTAAGTGATCTACCTGGAAAAGTGTGATCACATTTACATATGGAAAGCTGTAAGAAGAAAGGGCTGCTTTGTTGAATAGAACCAAGAGAACTGTGGAGAGAAAAAAAGCATAAACGGAAAAGAGAAATTAGTAGTGTTCATGGAAAAACACTAATTAATCAAAAATGGAAACTGCAGAGCAGAAGGTGATTCAATAAATAACTAGAACCATTTATTTCTATTACCCTTGTGTCAAAATTACACATAAAGCCAAAAATCCTGTAGCTTACAAAAGCACAAACAGATAAGCAATTGGATTCTTATAAATGGTGATAAATGAAGCGGCAATTATGGTCTCCTCTCTCTTCTAGTTCATGAAGGAATCCTCTTCAATTCATAAAGACTATTAAGAAGAACAAAGAATTCAAGACATTATGATCCCACGTAGAGAGAAATAAAGAGATAAAAGAATAACAATACCACTTCCAATAATAAGTGATTTTTACAAACATCATTCAAATAAAACAAACTAAACATGGCAAGACTTTCTCAATACTACGGCAAAATTTCCACTAGAACTTTTGTCAGATTGTTACAACCTCGGTAACTCTCTTGAATAGCAGAAACAATTATATAGACCCTTTCCACCATGCAAGCTACACGTCGAAGCAATTGAATTAATACACATAAGATATTTTTCTGTCATACTTACGAGGGGATACAAAACTCGAAACCATCTACAGTTTATTTTTTGTCACGTTTAATAACGGGAAAAAAAAAAAGAAGAGGACAAATCTTTCTACAAGCTAAAAGTATAGAATGAAAAGAATCTATGTATTAATCTGATTGGTGGCCTCCGTTAATATAGATTCAAGCTCAACACACAAATAGGCAGTTATTCTACTCTATAATTCCTTCTTCCAAGTAGATAGCTTATTCGCAAAATCTTTGTAGGAAAACTCACAATTCTCCAATACATAGAATAGAGGGTACAACATTTCAAGAACATTTGTTTCATTCGATATATTATTATTGAACACGATTTTAACCAAAAACTGTTTATAAAATTAGTTCTAGTTTAGTATTATCATTCAATACAAGTTTTCGTGAAATTTAAAAACTGTTTATAAATTTCGTAACGTGTCCGTTTAACTCGATATGTTAAGCTCATGATTCAAAAAATTCTGTTGACTTGTTTACATTCAACTGTAAGCTAGTGAGATTTCAAATTCCACAGTAGAATGATGATTTATTGTTGTATTCAAAAACTCTATAACCAAACTAGTGATGAGAAAAAAAAAACAATGAAACCACCTACGTATGCTAACAAATTAAATTAACGAAAATGAACTAGAGAAGGGAAAAAGGGCTTGAAAAAAGAAAAGAGAATCTTCATAGGTGAAAACGCGAACAATCAAACAGGAAAAAGGAAAACGAAGAGGTTTAAATTTTAGAGACCTGCACTGCACATGTAGCCAAGGGCAGCGTGCGCTCCTCTTCTTTTCCCGGGCAAGACAACGGCGGTTTCACGTCGGAGTTCAATTTTGGAGGGATCAATTAGTGGCAAACCTTCTTGCTTAATGGAAGTCATGGCCGAATTTTCGAATTCGCTTTCTGTTCGAGAAATGGAATGAGGGAAAAGAGATTCAGAGTGACAGCAAACATGAGAAGAAGAGTGTCCTCTTAGTGGAGCGAAAAGCGAAAACCATAAAAAGGGACTTTTGAGTGGGCAGAGCCGGAGAATGTGTTGGACTGAGGGTCCACATTAAGTTAATCCCCCGGTCCCACCCAAAGATATAGATTTTGCTATTAAATGTTCTTAACTTTATTTTATAAAAATTATTAAAAATAATTTTTTTATTTACTTACTTTCATAAGAGTATATGATTGGGATTCTTAATTTTTATTTTAATTTTTATTTTATAAGTTTTGATCATATTTTCTTATATAATATCTAGAACTACTTATAATTCTTTGTCAACTCATAAATAAGAAGATTTCAGCATTCTAAAACTCAAATACTTCTACATTGACCAAAAAATTATGTCAATCAGGTAACGCTGAATTAGCATAACTCGTATTTTAATGTATTGGAAATGAATTAATATATGTAAAAATGTTTAGAATAATATTAAAGACTTATTTTTTCAATTTATGAAAAGAAGTAATTTTTTGGGAAAAAAAAAAAAACCAAAAACAAACAAGGAATGTGATGATAGATGTCACAAAATTTGTTTGGATCTGCGCTGTGCTTTCCTTACCTGTCAACTTTCCATATTTTTAAATGTTCATTGGCCAACTATGGATACAGCGTTTCCTTTTTAATGGTTGGGACTCGGAATGATTAAAGAAATTTTAGATTTTAGATTTTAGATTTATTTTTATTATGCGATTTAAATAAATAATTGGATAAAATTTATTTGATGACAATATATGATAATTACATATGGAGTAAGTTTAATTGAAACGCATTTCTGGGTTGTATTTCTTAATTGCTGGGATATGAATATTGAAAGTTGGATTTCTTCTAGTATTACCAAGTTGGTAAAATGATTTAATAATAATTGCACTTTAACAGAATATATCTGACTCAAAGGTTACCATATAGAAACTTTTTCAAATCAAATGTAACATTGTCTTAAACATTAAAAAGAAAAGTGTTTGCATAGTATTTTCATTATAATTAAAAGATAATTATTTTAGTATTTGAGCTAGTTTAATTATATTTGTCATGTATATAATTTTAAATTTATTTAAATAATATTTACTAATATTTATTAAACTTTTAAAGAAAATATATATAAAAAGTTGAATTTTGAAAATATTCATCTATTCCTTCATTAAAATTATCTGAATAATTGTTTATATGAATAATTCTAACATCAATTTATATTTATATTTTATTTAAATTTTTTTTATATTTAGTATAAATTTACTATCATTAGACTATCTACTGTCAATTATTGATAATTGCTCTAATAATTACTGTTAATTATGGTTTTTTACTCAGTAGTTATTTTGTTATATCAATTCATGTTAGTTTGTACATAAATACAATAATTGTATTTCATAATGAATAATATACCTTTCAGATCAATTTTTTTTTTCTGTATTTACTTCATGTTTTCCTTCATTTTTCTTTTAGTTTCTCAATTATCAAACTATAACACCCCTAACCCGTATCCGTTGTTAAAACAAGGTTTCGGAGCATTACTAGGATTTACATATCATTTAACAAAAATTTCGCTTCATATAATATTTACCTGAAATCAATCAAAGATAATCGTATATACATGTCATCATACATATCAAACTCTTACCATTTCTTCAATAACATATTTCATATAATTTCAACATCAATATACTTATTATCTCAACATGTCACACTTGAGTGTGTACTCATCTCCAACTTACATAATTTTCATGTATCAACATATCAATCTATTAATAATATATATATATATATATATTTTCATGTATCATCATTTTCATGTATTTCATGTATATTATTCCGGTAATAGTTCATTTCGAACTTAACATTACTCAAATTCTATGTACATATACTTTCCACACCGTGTGTCCATATAACATGTACAAATTATTATATTTCATGCATATACGGATAATAATTCATTCATGCTCGTATTGTAACACCCCTTACCCGAGACCGTTGCCGGAGTCGAGCACGAGGCATTACTAGACTTAACTTACTGGTTCTGGGCATAAAAATTGAAACTGTCTGTCTGCGTCATGTTCACTAATTAATTATAACTCGAGTTACGAAACTCAAAATCTATATCCGTAAATTTTCCCTGAAACTAGACTCATATATCTTCTTACTATAATTTTTCCAGAATTTTTGGTGTGGCCAATTAGTACAGTTTATTAGTTAAAGTCTCCCCTGTTACACAGTTTGACAGTTCTGACCTTTCTTCACTAAAAATCAATTATGTCATATTATACAACTCTTTTTCCTATACCGTTTCTTTAATATAAAAATAGACTCAATAAGCTTTAATTCTATATCTCATGCACAACCTAATTCAATTTCTACTATTTTTGGTGATTTTTCAAAATCACGTCACTGCTGCTGTACAAACTGTTCCCCTGCATATACTTACATAATTTCTTTCTAATAATTACCAACTAGGCATTACATAATATCCAAAACATGCTCTTAATTAGCCATTTTAATAACTAATCATTACCAAACATTTACAAGCCAATCTTAAGCCATATCATAAGGTTATACACACAAGATAGTTAAGTCCCTATACATGCCATAACTTAAAACGTTCGAGTCACAAATACCAATATAATCCTTTGATAGTGTGTAACGATCTCCGACTTCCTTTCGATCCCCGAGTTGGCTTGTAATACTATAAAAAAAATAAAGAATGGGTGTAAGCATAAAGCTTAGTAAGTTTACATGTAAATAGATAACAACATTCTTAATGAATTATCTTATGTTTTTCCTTATCAAGATCACTTAAGCTTTTAACTCAATATACTTAAAACTGGTATACTTGCCTTACCTTTTAACATAAATTTATCTTACCTTACCTTTTTCGCTTGGACTTGCTTTACCTTTACTTTGGTATATTCTTTGAATTTTCCCGTTGAACCACTTGGAATACTAAGGATACTTGGGTACCTTTCCTTTGAAACTTAACCATTGCCATGTCTTGACATGGTCTTACGTGGTATCCTTGCCTTATGAACTCACAAATGCCATGCCTTGGCATGGTCTTACATGGACCTTTGCCTTATGGTAACATATCAATGCCATGTCTTGACATGGTCTTACATGATTTCCTTAACCCTAATGTCATGACATTTGTATCCTACACATTCCTAAGGTTCAACCGGAACTTTCTGAGATAGTTTTTCCGTCAATTCATACTTGAGTCTTTAAATAATAAATTTACAGAATAAATATGTAAATGCTGGAATTTAACAATATTAAATGTAAAGTAATAGAATATTGCATTTATTTACTGCAAACTTACCTCGAAACAAAATACGATCAACTATATCGATTTAATCCTCTATCTTTTTCTTTCCTCGATCTAACTCTGGATTTCGTTCTTCTTGATCTATAATAGCAAATTTAGCTTATTTAATACTCACATTCATCAAAACAGTCCTTAACTCTTAACTTTAGCAAAATTACAATTTTACCCCTAAACTTTTACATATTTACACATTTGCCCCAAAGCTCGGAAATTAAACTTTATCCCTTATCTTAAGTTTTATGGCATGCTGATCATTTTTCCCTTCTATGGCAACATTAAATTCTCACTCTAACTTGTACTTATGAACATTAGGTATTTTTTACCGATTAAGCCGTTTTACTCGTTTTCACTTAAAATCACCTAGCAAAAGTTGTTTAACATAATTTCAGACTTCATATTCTATCATAAAGCATCAAAATAACACATTTCACCTATGGGTATTTTTCCAAATATGAACCCTAGCATAAATTATTAATAGAATAAGCTAAATCGAGCTACCGGGGCTTCAAAAATGTAAAAAACATTAAAAACGGGGCTTGGAATCACTTACTGTGGAGCTTGGAAGCTTGAAAAACCCTAGCTATGTCTTCCTTATGAGAATTTCGGCCAAGGGGTTGAAGATGTGTAACACCCCTTACCCGTATTCAACGCCGGAATAGGATACGAGGCATTACCAGAATTACAAATTTATTTATCAAACATTTTATTTCATCTAGCATTTTTATATTTGAAATCAATCAAAATCAAACTATTGTCCCTTAAAACATATTTATTTTTCTCATTTCATGACTTACTTGAATTTTTCTCGTCTAAACATATTTAATTACCTTTTATTTACATATTACAGATAATCACATATTGACATGCCATGATAAATATCATTCTCTTGCCGTTTATTCATAAACATAATTTAGTTAATTCATTATATCAATTTTCACGTACTATCAACTTATAGTTCCTTATATCACATATTTAAAGTTACACGAACTTACCTGGCTAAATTTGCAGAAATACCAAGATTTAAGTGCATTTTGGTAATTTTCCATTTTCATCGATTTTTCAACCGATCTTAATCTAATTAATAATTTCATTCAATTTTGCAATTTTCAATAATAAAATAATCCATTCCATGTAAATTGGTCATCTCCAACATTTTTACAAAACTAATCATAAAGTTTTACTTTTATTCAATTTAGTCCCTGAGCCTCAACATTACAAATTAGCCATGCTAACTGAATATTCATACGTTTTCCTCCTCCTCCTCTCCATTCCATCCTTAATGTATATAGCATTCTATATCATAATAATTTTCAACATTTACGTGATTTAAGCTGTATTTGTTATAGTCACTAAATTATTTTTTCCAGAGCTACAGAACTCCAATTTAAGATCCGTAAATTTTCTCCAAAACTAGACTCATATATTTTTTTACTATAAATTTTTCAGAATTTTTGGTATGGCCAATCAATACCAGATTATTCTTAAAGTTTCCCTATTTCACTGTTTAACTGCTCTGACCTCTCTTCACTACGAATTAAATTACTCTTTGTACAGAATTTAGATGGCCTCCTTGTTTAGCTCATTTGAAACTAGACTCATCCAGGATTTCATACATATAAATTTTAATCCACAATTATTTTTGTGCAATTTCTAATGATTTTTCTAAGGCGAACAGGGGATCTCGAAATCACCCTGAACCAGTTTCACTAAAATTTAAATCTCATAATACAGAACTTATTTGCTTTCTCTGTTTCTTTCATATGAAAGTAGACTCAATAAGCTTCAATTTCATATCTTACTCAGCTTCTAATTCCACTTCTACGATTTTTGGTGATTTTTCAAAGTTACTCTACTGCTGCTGTCCAAAACAGTTTTGTTATAGCTTATTTTACAATTAAATCCTTTACCCAATTCTAACTTCAAATTCTTTCAATTAACACTAATTCATCATTTTATTCATCATATGCTATCAACAGCTTTAAAACTTCAAAAAAACTTCAACTTAAATTCATCAAAACTTTGTTCTAAAACTTATAAAACATCAAAATTAAAAGAGAAGGACTAAATTAACTTACCAATTAAACTTCCAAGCTTCAAACCATCAATTTCTCCTTTTTCTTTCTTTCCCCTTCCTTCCCTGCTTTCGTCTTGTTCTCTGTTTCATTTCTGGTATTCTTCTTTACTTCTTTTGGTTTATATATATAATATATATAATATAATAATATATAATATAAAATAATATAATATAATATATATAATATATAATAATATACTTTTAAAAAAATCTGAGATTTTTCTTACGTTAACCGCCTCAACTATGCAAAATGGTAAAATTACCATTTTGATCCTTCATAATTTTCTTTTAATCTATAATTTAACTTTTACTTTCATTTCAGTTTAGTCCTTTCATTTAATTTCCTACCCAAACGTTAAAATTTTCTAACGAAAGTTTAATAATAACTTAATGACACTCCATAAATATTTTTAGAAATATTTATGGCACTTTATGAATTCGAGGTCTCAATACCTCGTTTTTTTGGCAATTTTTTTTTTTTTTTTCTAATTAATTCTTTCAGTTCACAAAATTCACTAATTTTAAAATATTTCTAAATCACACTTAACTTATAATTATCGATTAACAAAATTTTCTAACTTTCGTCAGATTTAGTGATCTCGAATCACTGTTCCGACACTATTAAAATTGGGCTGTTACAATTTCTTCCCCCCTAAAAAAATTTCGTCCTCGAAATTTCCTTATTATTTTTGATCATGAACTTCGTTATTTCTATAATTCTATAGCTCCTTTGTGCACATTTATCTGATTTATCATTTATATCCATTCCATATCCTTTCAGTTTGCAATTCATTTTTAATTCAATATTGCGAACATACCTTATAACGAAAATTACTTACCTTTTTATAAGAGGCCCAATAGATTCAATAGAATACTTAAGATATATGAAACAAATATAGAAGTGTATTATTATTTACTATTAATCAGATAGCACTTGATGAGAACCAAAGTGTTATTATCAGAGAATGCGCTAAAGTTCCTTAATGGTATACCACTAATATCTTAGTAGATTTAATCTCATTTACTTGGGAAAATTACATTATACACGCATGTCACTTTTACAATTTTAACATAATGCTTTTACATACTTTACAATTTAACTATTGTACTAAAAACCTGTATGTTTATATATTTCTTTCTTTAATATATGTAACATATTTCAAAACTTACTAGTCATTTTTAATTTACTAATAATTCTTATTATGTGCTTCACATTTCATTCTCCATTTTTTTTTTTTTTTCAATTCCAATTTCACTTCAATTTATTCACAACTAAATTTAATTTCACTTTCTCATCAATATACAATTCAATATAATACTATCCATCACTTAATTCAATTTCCATTTAATTCACAATAACACTTACCTCATACTTCACTTATTATACGCATAATTTAATTTAACATTTAATATTAAATAATAGACATCAAACATGTAACAATAGAAGTCATATGTGTTAATTTATACTTTAATTTTATACCTCAACAATAGTCTTCATCAAATAGCCTCATATACCATCTACATTATCTTTAATCAATTCATAAACCTTTGATTCAAGTTTTCAATCTCATATCTCAATTTCAATTTACATTTCAATTCCCAATTCCACTTTTCCATACTTTCAATAATTCAACCGATCAAATTCAATCAATTTTCTCATTTCGTTTATTCAACAGATTTCAATAATAATAATTTGATATTTTAACAAATTTATGAACCTTAAGTTCATACTTCAATTCTCACATTTCAATTCGATTCACAATTCAATTCATAATGTCCTTCTCATATTTTTAGTAGTACGGTCAATCAAATTTATTTAATTTTCTCATTTCAGTTATTCACCCTATTAACAATCCGGACTTTGATGGATACACGGATTTCAACCCAAACACACCAGTACGGCACAATGTGCCTTAACGGTAACAGTATACGACACACAAAGTGTCGAATCGGTAACAGTAACAATATCAGTATTCAACACACAAAGTGCTGAACCTGTAACGGTAACAGTAACAATATACGACACACAAAGTGTCGAATCAGTAACAGTAACAGTATCAGTATTCAACACACAAAGTGCTGAATCTGTAACGGTAACAGTAACAATATACGACACACAAAGTGTCGAATCAGTAACAGTAACAGTATCAGTATTCAACACACAAAGTGCTGAATCTGTAACGGTAACAGTAACAATATACGACACACAAAGTGTCGAATCAGTAACAGTAACAGTATCAGTATTCAACACACAAAGTGCTGAATCTGTAACGGTAACAGTAACAATATACGACACACAAAGTGTCGAACCAGTAACAGTAACAGTAGTCGGCACGTAAGTGCCTGATCAGTAAGCCGGCAAAAACCCGTACTCTTCCATATCCTATGGCATGCCAATTATATCCGACTAGTCCGACAAGTTTAATAGGGAAATCAATTCTCATTTTAATTTCACATAATATTCATATCTACCCCTATTAACAAGACTCGGACTTTGGCGGATACGCGGATCCACCCAAACACACCAGATTGGCACCCAGTGCCTCATCGACTCAAGGTCGAAGAATTCCCTGAACAATTCCAATCCTATGGCATGCCATTTGTATCCAATCTAGTCCGATAAGTTAATAGGGTGTTCAAATCATTCATTTTTTTTTTTATTATTATTTTTTTTATTTCAATTCACTTTTCCATTTCTAATCAGTATACAATTCAGTACCAATACATATTGCAAATATTCACATATAATCAGACTTTGATTCAATTCCAACCACTTTTCAATCATACACGATTCATATATTTACACATATTCATATTTAATGCATTTTTATTCAATTCGTATTTTTAATTTATTGTCCAATCAAATTAAAATCACTAATTGCTTTCCAATCAATATACATTCCAATTACTCACATATTTTCTTTATTTAATTTGCCTTCAAATATTCAAAAATTTATAATTCAGTTACGTAATTTAAATAACTTTCTAATTTCCAGTTCATTCTACTTTCACTTCTTATTTCAATCAGCTTCACAATATTGCAGTTATTTATTACATCAATAATTTCATAGTTTAATGCAATACATATAACAATATTCAATAACTTCACAATTCAATTCAGTACACAAAATAATTCAGTATTCCATAATTCAGTTCAGTATCAGTCTCAATTTAGTACTCAATCTTAAATTTATCATTTTACTAAATACTTACCTTAAAATATTACCACACATAATTAATAAATTACACATAATAATGATAAAGTTTGAATAACAGTGATTCAAATATCATCAAAGTCTGGAGATATCACATTATATTTTAAGTTATATATAATAATGGCATACATTTCTAGACTTCACACACATTACGTTTGGTCCGAGAACCGACTAAACCTAAGCTCTGATACCACTAAATGTAACACCCCTTACCCGTATTCAACGCCGGAATAGGATACGAGGCATTACCAGAATTACAAATTTATTTATCAAACATTTTATTTCATCTAGCATTTTTATATTTGAAATCAATCAAAATCAAACATATTGTCCCTTAAAACATATTTATTTTTCTCATTTCATGACTTACTTGAATTTATTTCTCGTCTAAACATATTTAATTACCTTTTATTTACATATTACAGATAATCACATATTGACATGCCATGATAAATATCATTCTCTTGCCGTTTATTCATAAACATAATTTAGTTAATTCATTATATCAATATTTCACGTACTATCAACTTATAGTTCCTTATATCACATATTTAAAGTTACACGAACTTACCTGGCTAAATTTGCAGAAATACCAAGATTTAAGTGCATTTTGGTAATTTTCCATTTTCATCGATTTTTCAACCGATCTTAATCTAATTAATAATTTCATTCAATTTTGCAATTTTCAATAATAAAATAATCCATTCCATGTAAATTGGTCATCTCCAACATTTTTACAAAACTAATCATAAAGTTTTACTTTTATTCAATTAGTCCCTGAGCCTCAAACATTACAAATTAGCCATGCTAACTGAATATTCATACGTATTTTTCCTCCTCCTCCTCTCCATTCCACATCCTTAATGTATATAGCATTCTATAAGTAACATTATCAATAATTTTCAACATTTACTTATGTGAATATTTAAGCTGTCCATTTGAGTTATAGTCACTAAATTATTTATTTCCAGAGCTACAGAACTCCAATTTAAGATCCGTAAATTTTCCCCAAAACTAGACTCATATTTTTTTTACTATAAATTTTTCAGAATTTTTGGTATGGCCAATCAATACCAGATTATTCTTAAAGTTTCCCCTATTTCACTGTTTAACTGCTCTGACCTCTCTTCACTACGAATTAAATTACTCTTTGTACAGAATTTAGATGGCCTCCTTGTTTAGCTCATTTGAAACTAGACTCATCCAGGATTTCATACATATAAATTTTAATCCACAATTATTTTTGTGCAATTTCTAATGATTTTCTAAGGCAGAACAGGGGATCTCGAAATCACCCTGAACCAGTTTCACTAAAATTTAAATATCTCATAATACAGAACTTATTTGCTTTCTCTGTTTCTTTCATATGAAAGTAGACTCAATAAGCTTCAATTTCATATCTTACTCAGCTTCTAATTCCACTTCTACGATTTTTGGTGATTTTTCAAAGTTACTCTACTGCTGCTGTCCAAAACAGTTTTGTTATAGCTTATTTTACAATTAAATCCTTTACCCAATTCTAACTTCAAATTCTTTCAATTAAACCACTAATTCATCATTTTATTCATCATATGCTATATTCAACAGCTTTAAAACTTCAAAAAAACTTCAACTTAAATTCATCAAAACTTTGTTCTAAAACTTATAAAACATCAAAATTAAAAGAGAAGGACTAAATTAACTTACCAATTAAACTTCCAAGCTTCAAACCATCAATTTCTCCTTTTTCTTTCTTTCCCCTTTTCCTTCCCCTGCTTTCGTCTTGTTCTCTGTTTCATTTCTGGTATTCTTCTTTTACTTCTTTTGGTTTATATATATAATAATATAATATATAATAATAATAATAATATAATAATATAATATAATATAATATAATATAATATAATAATATACTTTTAAAAAATCTGAGATTTTCTTACGTTAACCGCCTCAACTATGCAAAATGGTAAAATTACCATTTTGATCCTTCATAATTTCTTTTAATCTATAATTTAACTTTTACTTTCATTTCAGTTTAGTCCTTTTCATTTAATTTCCTACCCAAACGTTAAAATTTTCTAACGAAAGTTTAATAATAACTTAATGACACTCCATAAATATTTTTAGAAATATTTATGGCTCACTTTATGAATTCGAGGTCTCAATACCTCGTTTTTGGCCCAATTTTTTTTTTTTTTTTCTAATTAATTCTTTCAGTTCACAAAATTCACTAATTTTAAAATATTTCTAAAATCACACTTAACTTATAATTATCGATTAACAAAATTTTCTAACTTTTCGTCAGATTTAGTGATCTCGAATCACTGTTCCGACACTATTAAAATTGGGCTGTTACAATATGAGCAAAAATTGGCTTTTAATTTTGTTTTAACTCATTTTAATCACTAAATGACCAAAATGCCCTTAACTTAAAAATATTCTATTTCACCTATTTGATGTCCATTTTTTTTCCAGCAAGTTAACCAATGGTCTAGTTACCTTTTAAGGACCTCCAATTTAAAATTTCATAGCAATTAGATACCTCTAGCTTCTAGAACTCAAGTTTTGCACTTTTTACAATTTAGTCCTTTTGACTAAATTGAGTGCTCAAACACCAAAATTTTCGAACGAAATTTTTACGAAATCATTTCATAAAGTTGTAGATCATAAAAATATAGGAATATTAATTTTTTTTTCTCATCGGATTTGTGGTCCCGAAACCACTATTCCGACTAGGCTCAAAATCGGGCTGTTACACGTATCTTCTCATGTAAGGATTTTACCCGTTGAATTTATTTAAATATCAATGGATATACATGTTCCAGATCAATACCAATTATAACCATAAGTCTTTCAATATTAATTTCATATGTCACTTACCAATCTTTATCAAATTAGAGAACGTCATACGGATTTGAGCACGTCGTTTTATTAATGCCAAAATCCACTTTGATCTTGCACATATATTGTCGTGGCCCTGCCATGGTCTTTGCACTTTATCAAAATGCAATAGCCCAGCTATGGTCTTTCACTTTAATTACAATGCCATAGCCCAGTTATGGTCTTACACGTACAGACATTACACATTAATTACGATGCCATAGCCCAGCTATGGTCTTACACGTACACACATATATTGCCATGGTCCAACCATGGTCTTACATTCACAATTGTCATAACCCAGTTATGGTGTTTTCACTGAAATGCCATGGTCTTATCCGTCAATTCATCACTGGTCATGGAACGGTCGTACTCAATTTAGCGTTCTGCTTAATTTGAACTTTTGCTTCGATTTTCATATTATCATACTTATCATAATAAAGATATGGAATAATACATTATATAATCTCAATTTGAAACATTCAATTATAAAATCTCAACCATATGAACTTACCTGGCTAAATTGCAGAAATACCAATATTCAAGGGCATTTTAGGAATTTTTCTATTTTCCTCGATTTTCACCCGATCTTGATCTAAATTAGTAATTTCATTCAATTTACTAATTTAAAAGCTAAAACAATTCATTTCCTTCAATTTGGTCTTTTTTACATTTTTATAAAATTACCCCTAAAGTTTTACTTTTATTCAATTTAGTCCTTGAGCCTAAAACATGCAAATTAGCCATTTTTAAAGTAAACCCATACTAGATTAATATTCATATATTTTCCTCCTCCTCCGCTCCACTCCACATCCTCAATATACATATAATTCCAAATTAAGATTTTCTTGTTGTTTTTGAAACTATACTCAAATATCTTTATATCATAAAATTTTCAGAATTTATAGTTTAACAAATAAGTACAGTAAAATCTTCAAATTTGTCATTGTTCTGCTGTTTGACAGCTTCGACCTTTCTTTACTAAAAATTAATTATCTCTTAATACGGAATTCGGATGATGTTCCCGTTTGTTTCTCTTGAAAATAGACTACTTAGAAATTTAAAAATTCAAATTTAAACTCCCAAGTATTTTTATACAATTTTTAATGATTTTCCAAAGTCAAAGCAGGGGAACCCGAAATCATTCTGACCTTATCTCACAAAATTTATTATATATCATAATTTACAATTCCATTGCTTACACCGTTTATTCTATGAAAAACTAGACTCAATAAAATTTAATTTCATATTTTATTAAACCTCTAATTCATTTTTCTACAATTTTCGGTGATTTTTCAAAGTTAGACTACTGCTGCTGTCAAAATTGTTTTAGTGCAAAATGTTAATTACTAAGTTTATAACACCCTTATTTCTTTTCTCTACAATATTTCCCATCACTTTCTCTTATTTTCTTTCACTAACATATCTATAACATAAAACCTTATATAAGAAAACTCTACGTTAACATCAATTCCATGCTTTTTCAATATTATCAAACTTGAAAATATATTAAAATCTTGATGTTCTTACTTTTTCTTATTGATTTCAATCTTTAACTTGATTTTCTCTCTCTTCCAGCTTTTATTTCTTGAATCTAACTTGATATTCTAGCTCTTATAGTCTCCTTGTCATCTTTCTCTCTTGATGGCTATAGAAATTCTTTTAATTTCTAAGTGAAAATGGTGGATTTTTAGTGAAAGGACCAAATTGTAAAAAAAGTAAAACTTTCTTTCTCTCTTGTTCTCACGTTGATGCATGGAAAGGAAGGATGATAATTCTTCATCTTTCCTTCCTTTTCTACTAAATAAATAAAATAATAATAATAATGAAATAATAATAAAATATCTCATTAATAAAATAATATTTATCTAATTAAATAATTATAAAATATCATCAATATCATCATTGCCTTCTAGATTTCTCTCTTTTTCTAATTGATCATTTTGCCATTTATTATCTTTTAAAATTCCATCATTGAGTCATCATTTAGTTTGGTAAAATTATAATTTAGTCCCTCATAATTATTCACATATTCAATTTGGTCCTAATTCATCCATTTTCATTAGTTTCTAGATCATTCCACCCTTAAAATATTTGCACTATTGGCCCTTCATCTTTTCATATTTACACTTTAACCCCTCAAGTTTTGAGTATTTACTCTTAGGTAATAAAACTTTTCTCACTTTTACAATTTAGTCCTTTATTGAATCAAGATATCATAATATACTTTCCAATGTTGTCATAAATCAAAATCTCCTTTTTTGTCGCTTTATTTTCTTATTTTACTATATCAAAGATAATATCTTATTGTAGATATTTTCAGGGTATTACACAAACACTAATTTTCTTGTGTTAATGGCTGTTGATCATATATTTTATAAAACATTTTTGGATAAAATCTCACTAAAGTCGGATAAGAAGAAAAATTTAGGACTTTAGGGTAGAAGCTTGAAGTTTTATTATGCGAGGAATTGGTATTTATTAGTGTAATGGTTCAATTAATTATTTATATATAATTATTGATTATAAATTCTGTCACGTATTTCATCATTTTCTTACAAAAAGTATTATATATAAAATCGATATTTAATGATTCAATTAAGATTTTATTAGCTTAACAGATTTTTTTTCCAGCTCAACAATACTTTAAAATTGGAGAAGAATGAGTTTTCACGATAAGGTTTAAAAATTGGACATTGATGTCAATTTTGATCTTACAAATCATTACCAGGATCTTTAATAAGCCTTGCAATTAAAAAGTTACATGTGTTTTTTTTTTTCTTTCAACTAGGAACTACTACGAATTATATATAAAAATAAATTGTATCTAATTATTTAAATTTTAATAAAAAAATCATCTAAAATGTTTTTTATTGTTGTACTTACGTGAAGATTTAATATTTTAAAATAATAATATTGTTATAAGCAGAGGCGATTCTAGAAAATTACCATTTAAGCTCTCTATTTTTTTTTTAAATTTTAAATTAGTAAAAATAAAATTACACTTTGATCTCTCTTAAAATTATAAAAACTCGATTTAATCCTTTAAAAATTATAAATATAAAACTATTAAAAATTAAAATTTCATTTAACCCCACTAAAAAATTATTCTAACTTCGTTCATCGGTATAAGTTATGAATTTCGCCACCATCATTTTGTTAATCATAATCTCGTTAACAGTAGCATTTTGTTAAATTTTAAGGCTTGTGAATATGCATACGTGCAGAATTTGGAACTTCTACCATTTACTTTGCTAATGACTGATGTTAGTTGTCTCGTACATTGGATTTTGCCTAATCATGTATCTCTTAAGTGATCAACTAAAACATGATTTACTTTGTACACATGTCAATACCCATGGCTAAGAGAGAGGGCTACCATCACATATAAATACTTACCATTAGTCTTGGGATGACCTTAGGTCCAGGGG
This sequence comes from Gossypium australe, assembly GCA_005393395.2. Lineage (NCBI taxonomy): Eukaryota > Viridiplantae > Streptophyta > Magnoliopsida > Malvales > Malvaceae > Gossypium > Gossypium australe. Next base: position 2,235,628 of record CM016626.1, read on the forward strand.
TGTAGCTAGAGGGATTTTGTAGGCCCGACCCCTTAAAATAAATTTTTTATTTAATTATTTAAATTTTTTTAAAATTTTAAATTAGTAAAAGTAAAATTGTATTTTGATTCTTTAAAAATGATAAAAATTTAATTTAATTTTTAAAAATTTACAAAGATATAGACTATTAAAATGATGAAATTACATCATTACTATCGTAAAAATTACAATTTAATTTCGCCCCTGCTTAAGTCTTTCCATCATACCTCATATGCAGTAAAGACACCACATTTATCTATGACTCTCTGCATATTCTCTATTTCGCGAATCTATCACATTTTCATTCTCTACATATTTCTCTTAAGATATAACACAAAAAATTAAAATGTTCTATATAATACTAAAAATTCTATCACACACATTTGCATGTGAAACCAATTATTTAGAACATAAATGATTGTTTAAAAGTAACATACAATAAACAATTGAACATATGGTTTGAAATTAATTATATAACTGGTATAGATAATAATTTGTGTATATTGAAACAAAAAATGTGTAAAATATATTAAAATGAAACTTTGATTGAATGGTAAATTCTAGGCTTTAGTAATCCAATTTGTACGATTATGCATGTTTTAATTGGGTTTTGTTTAAATGAAAAGGCTAAAATATTTTCAATTAATATAACTTTTTTTAATTATGGAATGACATTTTCGTAATTTCTTGACTGAGTTGGTGGTTCAATTGAGGATGATATCAACTCATACAATGGTTTAATAAACAAGTATAAATAAATTATTAATATATTAAAAAGTTCATAATATTTTAAATATAATTATAATACAAAAATATATACACTATTTTTCATCTAATTATTTGAATCTATATCTATACTATTTATTAAATGTTTTACTAAGTTGGTGTGACCCTTAAACATTCTTAGTTAGAAAAATTACGAAAATGCTATTTTACAATTAAAATAAATTATATTATTCGAAGGTAATTCAAACTTTTACTTAAAAAATCAATAAAAATGTATAAATAAGATTTAAACTCAAACTAATTGGTTTAATAAAATTTTTAATTTATAATTTACTTCAAGCTTTATTTTAACATTTTATATATTTTAATCTTTATTATACACACTTTTATCATCTCAATCGATTGTATCTATATATAAATAATTTGATTGAGTTGATGTTACAAGTTGCTCGACATCGGCTCAAGGTTGATGTCAACATTATAATAAAATAATTTATTTTTTCATTTTAACAATATACATATTTCATGTGTTATAATTAATTAGTTTCAAACTATATATTTAATTATTTATTATATATTATTTTTAAACATATGTTTATGTTTTAAATTTATGATTTCCATCTATTAATATATTTAATTGAGTGGTGTGATAAATTAATTCAATATCGATCCAAAATTGATAACAACATCATGATGGAAAAAAAATTTAATTTTAATTTTTATTTTAAGAGCATACATATTTTACTGGTTATTATTGTATATAAAAAAGTAGAAAATATTGTAAAAGTATAATATTTTACTCGTATATTTTTATCATTGACCTGTCATAATATAGTATATAGTGAGGAATTGAGGTAGATAAATAAAAGCGGGAGGATGAAATCTAATTGCTTTCCTCTGAGAAACTATCCACGAGTCTCGGTCACGAGGGTCGCACCATGATTCCGCTTGCTACTCTTCCTCGCCTCCTCTCCCTCGTCCCTTCTCATTCCTTCCTTCGAAGTTCGAAGCTAAAAGATAATAGTAATAGTAATAAATTAAAAAACAAAACAGCTAAAAAAGATGGTTTATCCTTCCCTAAAAAATCACTACTAAGCGAGAGAAAAAAATAAGTGAAAGAAAAATCCCTAAACGATGCTAGAAACAGAGATTCACGATTTATCAGATGACGCCGATTACGCGGCGTCTCAGCAACAAGTAAGTTAAATGAAACAATATCATATTCACATTCAACTTCATTCCTTTGTTCTCCTTTTTTATTTAATTGAATTGTTTTTATTCATTTTTCATTTTTTTTCTCTTTTTGCGCGATTCCATCACATAGTTAGTTGTTATTTTTATTAGTTTTCTTGAATTGATTTCTGGTTTTGTTGTTTTTAACATTTTTTTTTGTTCGCAGGGATCGGCTAGCATGATGCGATGCGAAAGTGGAAAAAGAAGCTCGTCAAATGAACCGGAGGGAGCCGAAGTTGTTTATATGAAGGATAATGTTACAATTCATCCTACTCAGTTTGCATCTGAACGGATTAGTGGGAGATTAAAGCTAATTAAGCAAAGCTCTTCTCTTTTCATGGTAATAATCAATTAATTCTCAAGCATTTGTATTTACTCATGTCATGTATAATTTTTTAATTATAATTAGCATTGGTGAATTAAACATGCCATGGAGATTGTTTTGAGCTTTGATAATGCTATTTTCCTTGCATCATTTGTTCCGGTTATTTGTATCGTCAAATAGTTATAGGATGAGTATCATTTTAGCATATTTTATCTATGTTTTGCTGTATTTGATTGTAGACATGGATTCCATACAAAGGGAAAAGTACAAATGCAAGGTTGTCTGAGAAAGGTTTTCAGCTTTGGACTATTGATTCGAATGTCTTATGCACTTGTTAATTTTTTATAGATTTTATCATTCGCTGAAAATTTTGGTGAATGGTTTTATCACACAGATATGAATCTTTATACCATTCGGGCGGTACCATTTGCTGATGTGAGGTCTATTCGAAGACACACTCCAGCTTTTGGATGGCAGTACATAATCGTTGTTTTGTCATCTGGTAAGGAACCACAAAATATACTGCTTTTATGGCTTGTGGTATAAGAGGTCGAGATTGTTGACCTTTGAAGTTCTATGTTCTATGCACATATGATGTTCAGTTGTTCTTCATGTAAGGGGACAAATATATTTTAAATACAAACTAATTTATATGTTTAAGGCCATTTTTTTGGAGATATGTTTTATAAAATCTCTTAGGATATTTTGATGAAAGTATGGTGCAATTGGAGGAGCCACTTTTTAATGTCATATGTTGTATAATTTTGCTTGTGTTGTGCATATGTAGGGAATTTCATCAAATGATAATAAAGGTGGTGTGGTTTCAATTGTACACCGATATTGTGCTCAGAACACTCTTAAAGAAAGATACTGGATTCTACTGCACATTATGTTGTCTTTGGTTTTGGGACCTTCTGAATAGAACCAATGAGTAGAGAAGCTGATAATTTTTTATTTTTATAGTTTTTTAATGAGTTTTTTAAGTGATCATTAGCAAAGTATTTGGAGATTTGGTTCCTATCTTCTTCTTTTTTCGTTCTCTCGCTTATTTATTTCCCTCGTAGAGTCTGGTGCCTTATATGAACGATGGAAAAATGAAAGGTCAAATCATTGGACAACTTTATAACTCAACTGAATCAACCCAAAGGAGATACTGCATGCTATAACCTGGAATGGTTGATCATGTAATGAAAATCTGCATAACTTGAAAATGCTAAAGCATTGTAATAGGTATCATATATCATAAATAGCTGAAGTGAAGCTTTAAGAAAACTTGTGTCTCTGTCATCTAAATTTCTTTATAAAATTGTGTAAAAATTTCTGCTTTACATCTCTATTATGTCTTAACAGTAAATCTTTTCCCTGGACATTTGGAAATTTATTGTGATTTAGGGTTGTTGGTTTGGTTTAACCATATAAAAATGTAATTTTTGTATTAATGCTTTTCTTTTTAGCATACTGGTTGCTTGGCTACTTTTACCTGAAAGTTGAAAAGACTACTAGGCACAGAAATTTCTGAGTGCTACTGTGACATATTTGTGCTATACTGCTATACTGCTACTTCATGCATGTAAATGCTCGTTAAATGTCCTGAAAAACCACTTATTAGTTGGCTAGTTGGAAATGTATAAAAATACTACTATTCATTCTACTTGCTAGTCTTTGTAATTCCTTTTGATGATTGCTAAGAGATGATGCAATGGTTTAACCCCATGTATTTATTTCCATTTTTTATTTAAAATCTTTATCTTTACATTTGTTTCATTTCTAGTTTTATTGTCTGCTAGCCTTTACATTTATTAAAAAAAATAATTGTTTCACAGGACTTGCATTTCCTCCCCTTTACTTTTATAATGGAGGAGTTCGAGAGTTCCTTGCTACAGTAAAACAACACGCTGTCCTTCTGAGGTTGGTTTGTGCTATAGATAATTTTGAGTTCATGTTCAAGGTTTTTACAGTCCTTGCTACAGTACCTAGACCAAGAATGTAATCTTGAAATTAACCAAGTGTGGTCCGCCTTATTCTTTCTTATTAAATCTAATGGGAACAGCGAAATATTTGTAAAGGAATTAGGTTACTAAGAAAAAAGAAATCATATATATTGTAAAACTTGTCCTAATTTTTGTTTGTCTCACAGAATTGGTAACCGTACAAGTCATTTGGTTTTGAAGTTTGGTTGATTAATTCTTTTATGCTTGTTTCTATGTTTTCGTACTGAACTTTCTTTTCAGTGATGACCTATAAACTAAAATCTTAGTAGATATGGTAGATTGTTGGGCTCCCTATTTTGGGATTTTCCTTGATTCTAGAAAATAACAATGGTTTTTGCATTATTTGTTTCTATAGTATAAATCTTGATTTTTCATCATGAAGAATTTGCTACGATAGAGAATTTTTCTTTTGTCAAATGTGCCATTTTTTGTTAAAAAAAGTGTGATTGTTAATTAATAATTACTATTTTTAATGGTAATTGTGCCATGAAGCCCTTTGCCTAAAATGAAAATTTTCTTGCATGTGTCTAAACTTTGGACACAAGCTGAGAAGGGTTTTTTAAAGGGAAGAATTTTAGTGATGTAAATACATATATCTTCATACTCATTTGATTCTCTCAGTTCAAAATCTTCTCAATTCAAAAGTTTTTCTTTTTTGGAAACATTTAGTATTATGCTTCAATTATGGTCATACATTTGAATATTTTGGTGTTATTTCTATGTCTTTAGTGGACAATTTAATACTAATGATTTATTGTTAGATTTCTTTGAGGTTCTTATTTTTCATCTTATTTTCAGGTCGGCAGAACATGCTAATGTATTTCTTGTGAATGACTTTCAAAAACCCCTGCAGGTTTGTGCATGCTAAGTTACCTGCTTGGCTTGTTTTCACTACAAATTTCTTTAGGTAATTGCTACATAGTTCATTAACTTTTCAGCAACAATGTTTCCCATAGCTTTGGTCCAATATGGGAACTAAGGAATACTATAATTGGTGAATATGTTTTTTTTTCTTTGTAAAGGTTAATTTTAAGTGCAGTTCTAAGTGTCATTGTGCCAACTAAAATTGTGTTATCTGCATTTTGTTGTTTTCAATTGGTGAACTAAGATTTTCTAATTGGATATACCATTTTATTTTGTTTGCATTTTGTTGATTGCTTATATACGGTTAGAGAGTTGACTTCATTTTAAACCTTCTAATTGCTCGTTACAGCGAACTTTGTCTTCCTTGGAGCTTCCCAGGGCAGTTTCCCTTTCAATTGAGCCATCAACCCCTGTTTCAGGTGGGGAGTCTGCTTCACAGGAAAATGGAGAGAGGACTGATGTTGATGTCCTTGATGGAAGTCCTAGTATTCGTCAGTTTTATCGAAGAGAAAGGCAAAAGGTTCATGATCCTGCTCGAGACATATCAATGCAAGTTTTGGAGAAATTTTCTCTTGTAACCAAGTTTGCCCGAGAAGCAACTGCACAGTTATTTTGGGAAACTCCTAGCAATGCTTTTAGTCTTTTTGAGAGGGGAAGCTCTAACCTGTCTGCCATTGATTCTAGTCAGAAACCACGTGATGATGTTCTGGAACTTCCTGTTCCTGTCCCTCCAGATCCTCTTGAGGTAACTGTTTGTTCCCCTTGTCAATTATTTGCATATCAAAATAGGTTTGTGTTTTTACATTTGGATTGCACTGTCAATTAATTAAGAAGCAATGGTACTTTATCACTGTAGAAAACTGAAAACTGAAATAAAGTTTTATTTTCTCATTTGTCTATTTGTATGCAACCTATCAGTAGTTAGTATGAATGTTACTGAATGAAATTTATTCTATTGCTAGTTTGTGTTGGAAAAGTATAATTTTCTATTAGATAAGTGTGGTCTAATGTGGTGTAGTTAAGAATGATAGCTGGAGTGGACCAAATATTAATATGTATGAATTTTAACTTCTATAACCATTGTGTATTATTGTTTCATTTTTGCAATAGATTTTACATCTCAAGTTGATATGTTTTAGTCTTTATTTTCTGGCAGTTAGACAAACTCTCGCTAGCATGGGGAAAACCCCGACAACCTCCATTGGGATTGGAAGAGGTAAGTGACTAGATGCAGACTTTATTATTTTGTGTTCTTATCTACTTTTCTTCATTTATTTTCGACATTTTTTTCTGATTAGGCTTCTTTGGGTCATACCTTGATCACCAATCTCTTAGTATATGAAAGGGAATGGATCAGTGATACAATTTCCTTTTTTTTCTGTGCTATAGATTCCATTTTGCATGATCTTTGAAGTTACTACATGCTTTACATGTGTTCTTTTCGGTGGCAGCTGATTTATTATGTGATAGCTATTATACTATTCTTTTTAAATTTAATTGATTTTCAGTGGGCCACCTTCTTGGATTCAGAAGGGCGAGTGGTGGATTCAAAAGCTTTAAGAAAAAGAATATTTTATGGAGGAGTTGAACACAAATTACGAAAAGAGGTTAGTATTTATACCATGCTAGGAATTCTAAGTGGATTGGTTATTTTGATTTAAAATCAATCTTAAACTTAGAGATCATACTTATGATTTAGGTCTGGGAAATATTATTGGGATATCAATCATATGAATCAACATATGCCGAGAAGGAATATCAAAGGTCTAACAAAAAGACAGAATACGAGATTATAAAAAACCAATGGCAGGTTTGTAGTAATTTTTTTCTAGTTATTATGCAGCAATATTTCCTTGCATTAGAGTTTATCAAATTTTAGTTTCAATGATCTGTATCTTTACAAGCAATCAAAAATTTTTCAGCTCAAAAAAATGGTTCTACTCTGTCAAAGACACATTTGAATGTTCTTTATTGACATGATTCTTTTCCTTTTATTGCTTCTATGAGATGACTTGTTTGGTACTTGGAAATAGTATTTTTCGTTCTTACCTTTTGGGTTGCCTTAATGGTGCATCACTTGTTCCTTTTGAGGGGAATGGGGTTTGGAGAAAGGGAGGAGCTTGTGTTGACTTTGTCGTTTCTTTTACAAATCTATGTGCTGGGATTGTCGGTTGCCTTTGAGGTAGGTGTGCAACATTTTACCTAATTTGCATGCCTCCAAGACATGCATCTAAATGGAGGGCCAACCAGTAAAGTGCTTCTAATAAAGACAAACACAGTTATCATGTAAGAGCAGCATATATGGTTTATTGGGGACTCTAAGCAAAATCATTGACTTGAAATGATCCCACCCTAGAGATGACATTTATTTTGGGGTTATTCAATGTTGGAAGCATAATGGAGAATGTAGGTATTCTAATTAAGAGTCCAAGTTATTTAGGTTTGTTTGTAATATTTGTAATTATCTAGGTTGTTTTAGATATTTTAGGTAATTTTGGTCATTTATTGTCAATTATCTTTTTACTTATCTTCTTATATTAGGGCTTTAGGGTTATAATTGGTACTTTACGTTTTTTAGGGTTTATGATTAGTTATAAATACATAAGTTGTAAAATTTTTAGGAGGCTTTTTCTGAATGAATTATTGATATTTTCTGGAAATTGAGTTGTGAATTTCTTGTTCTATGTCACCTACTCTGTTAATTATATTTCGTTTTCTGGATTACATGGACTAATAATGGAAAGCCCAAAAAGACAGTTATTGATACTTAGTTTTAAGTTGCTATGAGTATGGTAAAGTAAAATCTGCATCATTGTGACAGATGCTTGAATAAGAAATATTGTACTAGGAAAAAAATCTAGAGCGAACATTTTTGGCTGTTATTTTATCTTTATCAACGTTCTCTTCATTACAAAATGGGGGCAACTAGATGCTGTAAATTAGCAAATTTCATTTTTAGGTTTATTCTAGATGTTATATAAATTCTTAAAGGTATAACTGCATTAGCTTGCAATGCTCTAGTGACTAAAATACCTATTTGTGTTATAAGCTCAACATTATTCCAAATTCCTGACGTTTGGTTAGAATAATTTGTAGTTTATTTGATGGGACTTAGCAATGTTCATGCAGTGAGTGTTCGGTTAAATAATGTTCTTACACTTGTTGCAACCATTGCCATATCGTTTTATCTGTTAGTTATCACCTCATTTTGGAAAAACATTATTTTCACACGAAGCTCAGTACGAGTTTGGTGAATATTTTGGCAGAGTATCTCTCCTGAACAGGAGAAAAGATTTACTAAATTCAGGGAGAGGAAAGGCCTTATAGAGAAAGATGTGGTATGTAAGATTCACATGTTTGACTTCAGAGTTTCATATATTTTTTCTTTTGAAAAGTTTATTAGTGCAATTCTAACTTTTTAAAGTTCAATGCATCCACTTTGTCTTTTTTAAGGTGAGGACGGACAGGTCAATCTCTTTTTATGGTGGGGATGGCAATGCAAATTTGAGTTTTTTACATAATGTTTTATTAACGTACTCTTTCTATAACTTCGATCTTGGTTACTGTCAGGTGATTACTCCGGATATTCTTTACTTTTCTTTTTGTTGGTTGTCATTAATAAGTTGATTGCATTCACAGTATGCTACGGTTTTTATGTTGGTTATTTTATTTGATTCAATGAAATATCTTTGTGTTATTAAATGCAACAAGAATAGTGGTTTAAATTGGATATTTGTGTTATTGGTTGAAAAAAGTGGACATGTATCTAAGTGGGTATCATTATCTAAAACTTTATTCAAAGTTAAGGATAATTGAACATCTATGGTATAAATTTTTTTTATATACAAGCATAATTTAACTGTAAAATGTTGTTTTAGGCTTTCTCTATTATTCTTGCAGGGTATGAGCGATCTGCTATCCCCAATTTTATTTGTAATGGAGGATGAATCAGAATCATTTTGGTGTTTCGTGGCATTGATGGAACGCCTTGGTCCCAATTTTAATCGTGACCAAAATGGCATGCACTCTCAACTTTTTGCAGTATCTAAGGTTCTGTTCCTCTCTCTCTCTCACAAAATATTTGGGTCATTATGTTATTTGCTAAAATGGTACTAATATATCTTTTACTCGAAAGATTTCTCAAAAAGAAACATTTTCTTTGAGAAGCATGTATCTAACCTAGTAATGATACCATAAAAACAGAATGTAAACTAACTTTTCAGGGAAAAAGAGTATCGGTGCTAGGATTACTACTTGGCTTCCAACTGTTAAAATTTTTAAAAAATTATAAGAGGAAGGATTGGCCCCTGGATCAATACCAGTACCAATCCTTCTGGCTGGATTGGTATTGCAAAAAACAATTTTCAAACATCCCACAGCTTCTTCCTTTTTTCCCCAATCAACTCCAAACAGTTGTAAATCTTTCCCTAGCTATAAATGGGTGCCTCTAACAGTTGTATATATTTTTCATATTGTTTTAAGATTAATTTTCATATCATTCATGCTTATCTTATTATTCTACCTATGTTTAGCCTCTCTTTGTTGAGTTTAGATCTTGTAAACACCTGACCTTTTAAAGTTCTCTTTGTTTACCACAAATGCATTTATAAGAGAGAGAGTTTATTACCAAAGCCTTAAAAGGTAGAGCTGTTGTATCTTAGCTTTCAAAATAAAGCCGAAGAGGTTACTGTTTATGCCTATATAAAATATAGGGATTGTGAAGGATATATGTTGTCATTGAAAGGTAACAATCGAAGTTATTAAATTGAGTACTCCTTAGTAGGCATAGCTACGAGGTCAAGCTTTATAAATTGCTGGTGTTTGATTCTTAATGCCTTCTCTTTTATCTACTCTCATTTTCTCACTATTTTAAGCATGTTGTTTAAATGTCTCAGTATCGTTATTTTGAACTTTACCTTGCAGCTGGTGGAGTTGTTAGATGCCCCATTGCATACCTATTACAAGCAGAAGGACTGCTTGAATTATTTCATCTGTTTCCGCTGGATTCTATTACAATTCAAAAGGTAAGACTCTTATTTCATATGTTGCAAATGCTTGATGTAACGTATTGTAGTTTTAATCTGTTTCCAATTTTGTGGATGATCTCAACATATTTATCAGGGAACTCGAATATGATCAAACAATGCGATTATGGGAAGTATTGTGGACGCATCATTTGTCTGAACACCTTCATCTGTACGTATGCGTAGCTCTCTTGAAGCGCTATCGTGGGAAGATTATAGGAGAGCAAATGGAATTTGACACCCTCTTAAAGTTCATCAATGAACTGAGTGGTCATATTGACATTGATGTAACCCTCAGAGATGCAGAGGCTTTATGTTTATGTGCTGGTGAAAATGGCTCTGCTTGTATCCCACCTGGAACTCCACCTTCATTGCCTCGTGAAGATGGTTTTTTATTCAATTCTGAGCTAGATGATACAATATTATAAATGTTTATCCCCAACAAGCTTACATGAAATGCAATTACCGTTCTTCTCTTTTACAAACCAATGAACGTCAATAGATGAGGAAATGATAGCAGTATGTTTTCTTGACCCTTAAACGGCAACATGCCATGCATGAATTAGTTTCTATTTTCACAAATAGATTATTTGGTGGATTTGTATTGCTGTTCCTTCACTTTTATTGAAGACCAAGAATGTCATCTATGTACTTGTAAATTTAAAATTTAGTTCTTACACTTATTTTTTTGGAATCTAGTCTTTTTTGCTTTTTAGATTTTAAAATTTAAATTAAACCATTAATACTATTAAGATTATTTTGTTAAATTTAGGTTAATTATAAATGTATTTTTTTAGTTACATTGTTATTGAGTATTTTTTTAAAATGTCACATCAATAAATTTAATAAAAAAATTATCAGTGTTAATAATTGAATTTAAATTTTAAAATATGAAAAATAAAACTATATTTTAACTTTGTAAAAAGTGCAGAGACTTGTGACATATTTTAAAAGATTATTGCACATTATTTGGATAATTAATTTTCCAGATAGAGAAACGAATTCCCTACATATAAGCAAAGATAGAGGGTTGAAAGATCATTGATTATAGTATTTAATTTAAAACATTGAATATTGTAGATTGTTAATAATTAATCAAATAAACACCTAGTTATTTTTAATATAAAACTAGAAGTTTTTAAATTTAAATATCATTAATATAAAACTTGAGGGGTAAGTTTTGACATTATTATTAACGGTGTGAAGGGTGGCATCCTAAAATCATGTATTTAGATTTAAAAATTTTAATTCAAAATTTACATCTAGTCCCTATATGGTTTTTTTCTTTTTAAATAATTTAATTATTTTTTCTTTTCTTTTAACTTTCCTTTATTCTTTTTTTTTTAATTTTCATTCTCTTCTTTCTCTCTAGCTTTTTTTTTAAAAAAAAAAATAATCATTTCATTATATTCCTCCCAAGTAAAGCAAAGAAAAACTGCTCAAAAGAGAAAAAAAAAAAAAAGAAAAGAGAAAAGAGAAAGTTAGAAGAAAATAAAAGAAAATGAATTAAATTGTTCTAAAGAAAAAGTATAGGGATTATGTATACATTTTGTATAAAATCTTCATTTGAAATGATAATATTAATGTACTATATCAGCATGTCGTCACACTAACAGCTCATTCTATAACATAATAAATTAATAATGTAAGTCGTCATAAAATAAATTTTAAAAGTTTAATGATCAAATTTACCCAAAACTTGTTGGTCCAGACAAATCATTTATTTATTTATTTTAAAATGAAGACAAGTCATTTATGAGTTGAACCTAATTCAATGTTTTAAAACAATGGTGGAAACCAATGATGGGATCGGCAATCAAACTTCAATGCATTATAATTTGTTGGGACATATAAGAATGTGATGTTCCAAAAACATTTGTACAAACATTAGTCTAGTTTGAAAATGGCATGCTTCGGAAATGGGTGTTTCCCCTTTTATCTACCTTGATTATCGCATTTTACCTGTAAAAGGTTCATTGTTAATGACAGCATTCGCATGAGACGATGGCCAACAATTTAATGTTTGATTTAGTAATCGTATAAGAAAAAGAAAAACAAAACAAAAACTGTATGAATGGGAAAATGGAGGTATACTATGCAGGCGTTGTTCTTCCTAAATTACTAGAAGGAACAATAAAGCTTTTAGCTGTTATAACAACTGCCATTTGTCTTTGTTTGGCCAAAAGTGGGGTATTCTTTCCCCTTCATGTACTATTTTAAGAGTAAATTAGTAGAGTAGAAAATCAGCCTGTTGCTGACCTCTTAGCTAAATCGGTTATGAAAGGAGAACCAGACTTTGCACTGATCATGAGACCATCAGATACTGGCAGCTCTCGTCTTTGAGATGCTTTGCGGTGTCTGGAGCCTCTTTGTAATAAAAATAAAGAAAAGGTAAACTACACCCCATAGTCATCCAATTATTAATAAATTTTTATTTTAGTCACTTGATTATGAAAAATAACTATTTAATTAATAACGATTCATTCTGAGATTGGTTTGTATATGAATAGATTTTTCCAATATTCGAAAGTATTAAAGAAGAGAAACTGATACTAATAGACCGACCCAACAAGATATGGTTGGTTAGAAAACGACCCAAAGCGTTAAATATTTGAAAAGATGTGTAATTCATAATTGAATTTGGGTCCCAAAATTCTCGCTTGAAAACTTTTTTTATCAACCAGCAAGTAAAATATTCTAGACCTTTTGGTTGGAATTTTGTCCAAGGCTTTAGTTTTAGAAAAGGAAGGCTGCCAAAAGGGACAAGAAGACACTACATTTAATTTGATTTAAAGCACTTCTGCCTTTTTTTTCTTTCTACCTTTCAAACATTAAATTGCAATTGGTATATTATTTATTTATTTTATAATATCCAAAATTATAAGTCTGTCAATCTCACATTCGACTAAAAAGAAAGAAGACATTTTTTTCATGAGTCTGGAGATCAGAGTTAGTGAGAATATTGAATAAAATGAATGAGACAGCTGGGCAGGCCAAGTTCCCATCTCAAACATGCTTTTCCACTTGTAATTACAGAATCTTAGCAAAATCCAAACCGACAAACCATGTCCCAATCCCTCTTTTTAAACCCTACATTTTCATCTTACCCTAACAATATACTTTTGTTTTTAAATTTACTGATGGTTAAAAAAAGATTAGACTCACTTTCAGAGAAATATTCAAAGTATTATTTGTCCGAAGTTAATGAATTTTTCAACGGTAGTTGATATTATGCTCAGAATGTTTATGCTAATTTTATTCTCAAATTTTGTTTTTAAACTCTGTAAAGAACATTAAAAGATTCACGGAATGAGAGCCCTTCACCCACTAAGAAAATGTGTGAGCATTTACTTTTTATGAGATATGAAGGGTTTATCCACTCCCAACAAATGATTGAAAAAATTTTTTAGAATGAGTTTGACCTTCCCTCTATACTAGTTAAAAAAGACTATTGGATTAATAAAGCTTTCAAAAATAATTATTAAATTATTGAAAGAAGTAAAATTTTTTTAATAAATATTTAAAAAGATCAAATAACCCAAAAAGAGGGGACCTCTAATGAAAATACCCTAACAAAAAACACGACTCATTAGCTCCACAAAGTGCACTTTGAGTGAGTGAGTGGTAGACAAATTCATCTAACAATTTTATTCACCATTCAATTTGCCCCCTCCAAAACCCCCATTAAATTGGACTCACTTCCCACATCGATTTGCGCATGCGCATAAGATTCAATTGACTAAACAAAGCAGTAGTACCCCCAGACAATACGTGGAAAATGCCCTACCACTCTCACTCCAACCAAATTTACACAAAATTTCGGTCCACATTTGCCTCCCTACTAATTAACTCATTCTAAAGTTTTGGACCACTGCCACCACTGCACCGCCGTGTATGGGTTGCGCCACCTTGACCCTCTGTTTTACGGGCTTTTTGCCCTCTGCTTCCCATCACGTGAATCCCGCTTGGCAACTTTGTTGCAACTAGTTCTGTTTAGCATAAAACCAAAAAAGTGAGACAAAAACCTTGATTTACAAAAAAAAAAAAAAAAAAAAAAAAAAAAACAGACACAGTACATCAATCAAAAATTGTGGAAATCAAGTAGTGAATTGTGTTTTATAATTCAGCACCAAAACATAACACAAACAAAATGGTGCATAGGGAATATGTGTTTTGTTTAAACATGACAAACTTATCTTTTTGGGAAAACACCATTTTTGCCGTGGGTTGCATTCTCCACAATGTTTTTCTTCCTCTCTCTCTTCCATATTCCCATACTAAAATAATAGCCATTAATTAAGAAAAAGTTATTTTCTTGACAGCAAAAGTTGTAGTCTGCCCCAGCATTAACTCTTTTTTAAAGAGTTTCTTTGATCTTAAGTGCATATAATCATAAAAAAAAAAAAAGTCTTATTAATCTCATACACTTATTTTATAATATAAATCTATGAAAAAAATATTTTATAATATAAATATTCTTCAAAACTATAATCGGAACAATTTATAAAGTTAAAAGTTTAAATTTTGTTATTTGTTTTTGTACTATGATACTTAATTTTTATATTTTTTGAATTTCGAAAATTTTTATGCATGATCAAACAATAGTTTTAAATTATGTTATTTTTAAAAATTTAATGCAATAAATATATTATTATATGTGTAATATCATGTTAGCTTGCTACCTTTACATTATTAATAAAAAAATTAGTTAAAAGATTTAGCAATTAGTGTTTATATCAAAAATAAAATTTTAAAAGTTGAAGGATTAAAAAAGACGTAAGTAAAAAAAATAAAATAAATTTCCACATAATACAAAATTAATAACATAACTTAATTAAACAGACTTAATTGCTACAAATCAATACTAAGAATTATAAATTGAAAAAATAAAATAAAATACAAGATTTAGGCTATAGATGAAGTAATAGTAAAATTAATGACCAAAGGTTGAATTGTTTAAAATGATGGAACAGTAAGACAGAGAAGAAAAGGTAATAAACGTGCCAGCTTGAGTAATTATTTTGTGTTTAGGACAAAAGAGATGCAAAAAGATGGAGTTGGGGAGTTGGCCACCATAGGGTTTCAGTTTGACTATCAAATCAAAATCATATCTATAACCCTAAACAGGAATTAACGTCTGCTTTGCTTTCATTCTCAATGGGACCCTAAATCCTACATTGCATTCATATCCTTATTCACAGAAATTAATAATATATAAATTTTTATATAGTTGCATGGTATGGTATTAGGAAAGATACTTAAAACAATGGTAAATTAACAAACGGAGCAGAAGGGGGGCAATTAGGTCGGCTAAAAGTGAAGCAAAGCTTGGACCCACTTCACCAAATGTTACCTACTTCACCAAAGTATATTTATCATGAAATTTAAAATCTAGAATATGTATGTTTAACATCTTTAAATTCAAAATAGCACCCTTTTATAATATAAAGCTAGACACATGATTTATTTTTTATTTAAAAATTAAGGTTTTTATATAAAAAAATTATATTTAATGCGAATTTATAAATTTAAGCATTATTAGATCACCTCACAATCACGTCATATCGACAAAATTATTAACATCTATAAATCCTATATATTCCAATATGTGGAGTGATTCACCATATATTCAATTATGCAAACTCTGGTTTTGGTACCAAAGAAACCAAATTTGGGTTTTCAGTTGTTATTGACGTGCAGTGCATGGAGCTGCAACTGGGACTCGCTCTTCCACTTCCTCCTTTAATCCCCATCGAAACCTTCGACCTAAACAGCTATGGTAATTACGAGGCTAGAGAGGCTTTGGGTTCCAATGCTTTGAGTTGGCCTTTGCTAAAACTAGGACCAGCTGACAATTACATTAACAACATCCACCACCACAACAGCAGCAGCAGCAGCAGTAGCTCTAACGGCGGCGGAGCTGGCTGCAAAAAACGCAGCTTTGATGAAGCACCATTCTTCGATGAGAAGAGAAATGTTCCCGAAACACTGCATCTTTTGCTTTGGACTAACCAACCAAATGATGAAGACGACGACCCTAGCAATGTCCTCCACGAAAATTCTTCTTCTGCCATTTTCAAGTCCTTCACTTTCTCCCTTTCTTTGTTTCTGTGTTCGGATTTTTGTCATTCATGGGGTATATATATGAAATCATTTGGTTTAATATATAGGAATGATGGAGAGGGTTTAGTAGGGTGGCCGCCGGTGAAAACCTGGAGGAAGAAGGTACATCACCAAATTCCCAACGGCGGAGCTGAAAACAATCGCTTGCCGGCGGTAGAGAATGGCATTGGTGGTAGGGCTTCAAAATCCACGTACGTGAAAGTAAAAATGGAAGGAGTTCCAATTGCTAGGAAAATTGATCTTAGCGTCCACCATTCCTTTGAAGGGCTTACGAACACCTTGATGAGAATGTTCGGCATATGTAAGTAAATTCAAAACATTAATTAAGTTCAATAGCAAAGGAACACATGAACCAACTGTTATATTTTTTTCCCATCTTATTTTGAGAACAGCCGATGGCAATCGAAAGAGCTTTAAACTCACATATCAAGACAGAGAAGGAGACTGGTTACTTGCAGAAGATGTTCCATGGAGGTACCCGTTTTTCTTCTTTCTTTTCCTAACCTTATGTTTGTTTAGATAGAAAGTGATGGAACCAAACTTGGTTATTACAGGACCTTCATTCGTTCCTTGAAATGCCTGAAATTAATAAGAAGGAGAAGCTAGCGAGTGTCTTTATCAGCATGTTTTCATCATGAACAATCCTGGTGGCCATTTTTTTTTTAATTTGCTTGAATTTAGAATCAGTCTATGTAATATATAGTAATTTAACTCTTTTTTAATCTTAAACAACAATCAAGTGAAGTCTATGAGGACTGCAAAAAGACTAGTACTTTGAATCAGCTTGAGCCGCCTTTTTTTGTTTAAAAGTTCAAGCACTTGATTGACCACCATGGTTAGTCAGGCTACTATTTAAGAGCAATAAGCTTTGAACGCTCTGCTTCAGTTATTATTCTCTCTCATTTTCTTTCTAACTAATGCTATTTGATTAAATTCTTCTACTAGTAGTAGTCCTGCATAGATTTAGTATAAGTACTTTAATTTGATTAGTTTTTCTTTCTTACTTTTTGAATTTTAAAATTTTTATCTTTATTATACCCTAACCGGTTAAGTTTTGTTATTTTCCAAATTTGATATGTGTCATATTAGCCTATTATTTTCAATTATCATTCACAAAAAAAAAAAAATTCTAGTTAAAGGATTTAAAGACTAACGTTTATATCAAGATTTAAATTTCAAAATTTAAAAAATATATAGACTAAGAATGATCTAATTGGAGAACATGGATTAAATCTACAACTTTACGTATAATATAAGATTAAAAACGAAATTTAACTACTATTGTTTAGGTCAAGATTGAAATTTAAAATTTTAAAAGCACAAAAATTAAAATTGACTAATTAGAAAAGTATAGAAAATAAAATTAATCAAATTAAAGTATAAAGACTAAATTCATAAGTTACTTAGATTATAGGGACTAATAACAGAATTTGACCGTCTTATTTCTTAAACATGAACCTTTCTGGGCTTATCAAAATGGCCTTTTAAGCTTTTCATTTTGCGTTATTGTTACTGGGAAAATACCCAAAATTCCAAAGGGGCAAAAATGAGGGATATCCAAGTTACAGAGTCTGGGCTACTAAATGTGCCAAGCTTTTATCATTATTTTTTAACAGTATTGTTGAAGTTATAAGTAATATTAAATAAATAATTTTGGGAGTTATATTAACTTTTACATTTAGGAAAAGTATTTTTGAGGTTAAATATTATTTTTAACTTTTATTTATAATTTAAAGTATTTTATGTAATACTTATATCGGATATAATTTTTTTATAAATTACATATTTGAATTTGTAATTGTAATATTTTAATATTTGAATATAATTTATATATTCCAATTAAAATTTACAAATAAGTAATATTAATTGCTTACAAATATTTAAAATTTGTATTTTATATTCAAAATATTAATAATGAGTAATAATAAATTGTTTTGATATTTTTATTGAAATAATAATGAACTTAAACATTATTTAAACGGATTTTTTTACTTTATTACAGCGTGTCTAAAATGAACATTTATTTTTTAAAAGCACTTTTTAACAGTAATACATAAGGCTAGTTTACTATTAAGGTTGAGAAGTGTTTTAGAAAATTGTTGTGAATTTTTTGTTTAAAGAGTACTTTTAAAAAATTTGATAGTATTTACCATTGTTCTTAAAAAGTACTTTTGAAAAGATAAAATAATAATTTTAAACATGATGTAAGTAGAAATTTTATCGAGGAATCAAAAGGTAATTTAATTGAAGAACACTTTTCCAAAAACAAGTTAAAAATTTTGACTTTTTTATTAGGTTAAAATAGCAGTTTAAAAACAAAATTTAGTTTGAAAAGCTATAAATTTTTAAATTTAAAATCATAATTTAAACCTCTAAAACAAACCTGTTATCTTAAATCAACTTTTTAAAACTGACTGAGTTCACTTACTTTTTAAAAGGTAACTAAACCTGAGCCATCACTGTTATCTCATAAATGGTGGCACTGTTATCTCATAAATATTCAAAATTTGCAAAAAGATTTTCTTTTATTTGAAATCTCAGTTAATATTTGACTATTCGCCTCTGAAAGATACAATTCATTTTTTATTAAAGATTTACATGTAATAAATATGACGGCCCATTACCTGTAGCTATTGATGTGAATTCTTTTTTACATCACTATTTGGGCTTTTAGCGATGGCAGACGGTGTGGTTATGCGAAATGGCGACCGCCACCTGCTATTTGAATCCCTATGGACATGAAGACAAAAGAGATGGTGGCAACAAGGGATGAAGCTGAGCTGGGAGGAGGAGGTGGAGTTCCGGTTGTATTGTGGCTTTTTCCAGGCACAGGAGCAGTCCTGGGGCCATTTCGGACTTCAACACTCAGCTTTTGGCCCTCAGCACAGTGATCGGCGAAAGTGCAAATGAAGTGATGGTCACCGATACTGTTAAGCGCAATTCTCGCCGGTCCGGTGCTCCGAGTAAGGATGGTATTGGCACTGCTGCAGGCGTTGTAAGCAGCCTCGGTCACCTTGGCAACGTCATGTTCTCCGGTCGTAAAATTAAACACTGCAAAAAAAAAAAAAAAGAAAAAAAAAAAAGGAACATTGATCGTGACAAGAAAATTAATATCTGTGAGAAACTGAACAGAGAAACTCTCACCAAGAATATCCCCAACTCAGAAGTTCTTATTGTCTGTCCAGTTATGATATAATTCAGTATAACCGGTGGGGATTACCCAACCAATGGTGTCACCCACAGTGTAAGTTGCAGCATATGTGATCTGCAGCACGTTTGAAGCCAAAACAACAAGTGTTGCTGTCATGCTGACGATTTTCGTTGCCATTTTCTTTTATCTGTGTCTGGATATTGATCGTGTTCTCTGCTGCTTACAGTCGTTCCCCCTGGCCTTGGGTCTTTTGTCTCTCTTTTTGCAGTACTGAAGTGTTGTTGTTTATCCTTCTTCCATTGTACAGAGTGGTGGAGGCCGAGTTACAGCTTTCATGGAAGTTGCCGAAGGAACTTGGGGTCTGTCAATTAATTAATAGCGATGTCTTGTGGGGGCAGTTGTTTGAATGCCATCGCCCCATCGTTACATTTGCATTAAGTCTTCCGCTTCCTAAAATTCTCATTTTAGAAAATGTTTTTAAAAAATTTGGTTTAAAATTTAAGCATTTAATATTGCTGTTAAAAAATATTTTTGAAAAATAAAATGTTCATTTTAGATATGTTATTATCAAGTAACAAATATGTATTTAAATAAAATTTAAATTAGTTAATATTATTATATTTTAATAATAATAAAAAAATTACTATAGCTTGTTAATATTTTAATATATGAAATATAAATTCTAAATATTTTTAAATAATAAATATTAATTACTTATAAAATTTAATTAGAATATATAAACTACATTTTAAATATTTAAATATAACCATTAAAATTTGTAATTAGTATTTAAAAAAATATTTTTTATTTTTAATTAATGATTTTAACACATTTGTAATTAAGCACCAAATAAAAAAAAGGAAAAGTACTATGTTATTAGAGGGATGAAAAAGTAATTAAGCACTAAAAGTGCTTTTGGGAGAGAAAGAATTACAAATTTTAGCTTCTCCTTTTAAGAAGTGCTTTTCAAAAGCACTTTTGAAAAGCCAAAAATTCCAGCCAAAAGCAGTTTGTTCTGCATATCTTCTAAAAGTGCTTTTGAAGTCAGAAGTGTTTTTTTTAAACACAGAAGAACAGACACTTCGATTTTTAAGTTGTATTATTGTTAACGGGAAAACCCAAAATCCCCCCCCCCCAAGAAAAACGAGAGATATCCAAGCAGCAGTCTGGGCTACTAAATGGGCCAAGCTTGCCAGCGGCAACAACCTGTTAGGTTTGAATCTAAGGCATCTACCCATTAATGGTGACACGAGCACCCTATCTATCTTTGTAAATTTTCTTCTTTTTTTAACAAATAAACAGTACCATGTAATTTATCAAATGGGATTGGTTCAAGCCTAATAAAAAAGATTACGGGATTACCATATGTATGCCTGCATCTCTCCAACAATGCATGCCTTTTCGAAAGGGTTAAACGTTGTTTTCTTTTGCTGAAGGTTTAAAGGTTCATCAATGACACCATCAAAAATCTAAACAAACCCCTTTTTTTACATCGAATAAATAGTTTCTTTTTATGGATCCAATAAATAACCACATGCATGATTTATTTTAATATAACATTTAACACAATTTTTATATTAAACAAATATTAATAGAAAATATTTAAAATATAAAATTAATTATTGGAACTTATTTTTATTCCAAACATTATTTCATTTACAAATGACAATTATTTATTAGCCAATTAACAAAGCAGTGGCTAGCAAATATTAGAATTCAAACCCTAAATCCTATCATTTCTTCCCTCAATTTGTAATATTATTAAACTCATAAGGGCCTACTACATCTAAATGGCATAACTAAAATAGTTTTATTATAATTAGATTTGTGGCCAAGATTAAAGTTTCGTTTGAAAAGTGATAGAGTTTGGATAAATATAGATTTAAAAAATGGGTTTGAACAAAAAAAGGTCCATTTAGAAAATGAGTCGGGCTTCAGTAAGGTTTTTCTTTGCCCAAGTTCAGCCCAAATTTGTAAAAAAACACTATTGTTTTTATATTTTTTGCTGTCATTTTACTATTATATTGCTAGTATTTTGAAATTATTGTTTGGATATTGTGTAATTCTTATTTTATTGTTAATTTTGCTACTATTTTAGACACATTTACTTGTTTAATTGCACCTATCTTAGTATTATTTAAGTATAAAGACTTTTTAAATTTATTTTCAAATTACTGAAAAATATTTATTTTAATGTTTTTAGTGTTTTTGATGTATTATATAAATTAAGATTTATAACATATTATTCACTAAAATTTTAGTATATTTTGTATAAATTAAATAATGCATGGTAAAACATAATGCTAAAATCATAATATATTACAAAATTATATTATAATGCAGGGTTGATCACTAAAATCTTAGCATATTATTTTAGTTTAATTTTTATTAGAATATGTTTATATATATCCATGCACGTTTAATTTGTATTTAGTAAAAAAATATTATTATTTAAATGTTTAATACTATGTTATGCTATAAATATTAAAATATATGTTTAATATGGATATTTAAAATTTCAATTTAGTAGTCGACTGGATTTTAGTTCAGTTGGCATCAACATTGTTGTCAAAGTAAGAAGACGTGAACTTGAGTGTGTTAAAGCACATTTGCCCTCTTATTTAAGGATAGAAAGATATATTCTATCTTTTGAGATATTATATGCATAATTATTTATATTTATTTTAATATATCTATTAAATGATTAAAATAATATGTAATAGTTTTAATTCAGTAACACTGCAAAAAATATTTTGTAAATATAATTGTATAAAAGACCAACCCCAGCATTTGAATATATAATATATTCGTATTAGTATAAAATAATTTAAATGTTTTTTTAATTTAATAATTTTGAATATATGTTATATTACTTGACAAATTAGTATTCACCTCCTTAATTGAATAAACGCATCTTTTTTTAGGATTATACAAAGAAAATTATTAAAATAATATAAATAAATCTGATTATACAAATAATATATGGATTATATTATAATTAAATTTTTGTGATAAATTAACTAAATATAATATATTTAATTAGATAAGCAAGTGACAATCTCTCCTTTTTTATATTTAAATTTTATAATTTTTTATTTACATTTCAGAAATCAAATTTAAGTTTAAAAAAAATTAAAACAATGCTGAAAAATTTAATAGATAATAATAATTTTAAATATTAAGTTATGATAATAATAAATATTATGTTATAATTTCAATTAGATAATCAAAAGTTTAAAATTTAGAGAAAAAAATTGATTAAATAATTATCTATTTTATTTAACTTAAATGTTTATTTATATATTATCTATAAAATTAATTTTGAAATTTAGTTAAATATTTAATTAAATAAAAAATATTTTAATACAATTTTTTACCTTTAAAATTGTCTCCTTTGCATTTTTTGAGATAAAATTATTTTAACATTAATTATCTTTTACTTTCAATAATCATAAATGTATTAAAATTATAATTCAAAATTTAAATAATAATTATCTTTAAATTTTAATTACCTACCAATAACTTTATAAATACTGCCGTAAAAACTTAAACACGGTTTTATAAATAGCAATAAAAACTACAATTTCAAGTATCACTCAAAGTGTCAAAGTTTTACGAATGGCTTCCGTTGTGTTCCTTCCACCATATTCGTGGTGAAGCTAATTAAACGCCACATTCACTCTCTTAGTATGGGTGGATAAATTAAACATTTTAGCCAGTTAGACTGCTCCATCTGGTTTGAGATTTTTAAGCCTCTTAACAGTAGATTTGATGGTCATTTCTTCTTGGGTTTTTGCTTGGCTGTCTATCTATCTTCCTTTTCCAACTGGGAAGATTTTATATCGGTTTGTGACTACCAATTGAACAAAAACTTTGTTACTTTTTTTTTTTTAAATTTGTTTCGAACTTTGTACTCTCATTTTTTAAAGAAATATAATGTTTTATCTTGAAAAAAAAAATACTAATTAATTTTAAATAAAAATAAATTAATTTGAAGCTTTTTTAAATATAACAATATCAAATATATATAGTTACAAACTTTTAAAATAAAATATTTTCCATTTATTTTAGAATATTTTAATTAAATTATTATTTTCACAAAATAAAAAAAAAAGACATTTCTATTATTTAAAAATACATGATAAGGTAAATATACAACTAATATTTATTACAAAGTTAAAAATAACATAATATCATCTAACATTCAATTGATGTAATTTATTGAAAAATATTAAAATATATTTGAAAAAACAAGATAATAAATAAAAAAAAAGCATCAATTTTTTATTGGATAGGGATGAGAGGAGATGATATTAAATTTTATGGTTAGAAAATGAAAATGAAAGCACAAAAAAAAAAATTAGAAGTGAAAGTAAAAGAGTAATTAATAAAAGTAATAAAATATAATTGGAAATAACAAACTGTGACCCAACTTGGCTAATCACGTGGGAATGAGATTTGTTTTTATTAGAGATATTTTCATTTTTGGTCCCTCAACTTTTGTTGACTTATAATGTAACTATAATTTGTTTCAATTCAGTGTAAAGTTTGTCTTCTTAATTTACAGAAATTAAACATTTCTGTAAGAACTAATGATTCCAATTTGAACTCTAAGGATTATAATAAGTATATAAATTTACTTATAATAACTTTTGATATATATTTAATTTTTATTGAAATACTTTCTAAGCTTATAATTGGTATAAAAATTTACTTATATTAATTTTTAAAATAATTATAAAAGTTTAAAAATATAGCATAAAAATAGTATTTAAATAATATACAACATACAATATTTTGTATAAATATTTAATTTACATTATTATTTATCATTAATGAAAATATACGAATCTTTAAATAAATTTTACACAGAGATTATTTAATATTTTGATGGTAACTTCACTAATACAAAAGTTACTAACTAATGAAACCTTAATTAAAAGGATTTCCAAAAGTATATTAAAGAAAGTGGGAGAGATTGGGAAGCAAACAAATGAAGGCACAAGACCTTTTATACAACGCCTGAGGCGCCATAATTTGATCCGTTCTCCATGTGGGACAAACACGCCAACACCCAACACAATCCCTGTAAAATGAATCTACAGTATAAGATGTCTACTATCTCTCTGCATAAACAATGGTTTCAGCAATGGACATTGCTTGAATAATGATGGCCAGGGCTGAGAGAAACATGGATAAGGAAAACAAGGTGGCGCGTGGTGCAGATGATTCATCGGCAGCTATAACATTGAATGCCACCTTTTGGCCTTGCTCACAGTGAGTACCAACAGTGCAGATGAAGTAATGGAATCCCTCTGTGGTAAAAGGCACCCTTACTCCAGCCTCTGCGTACAGAGTTATTTCCGTAGCGTTTGTATTGCAGTTATCGTAATCAGCCTGGTTTCTTACTAGAGCTGCTGTGTGATTCCCAGTCCAGTTGAATACTGAAATATATAACAACAAAAGTATAGCACAAAAGCAGGGGTTAGATTTATAAAAAACTATATATATACAAGTAATTAAGGTCTGGTACTGGATATTGTTATTACCTGCTGAATCTCCAACCTTAAATTCATATCTATTTGCCAGCTAGAATAGTACTCACTGGAGTTACTAGGGGGAACATCCCACTCATAATCGTCTCCCACTTCATAATCAGCTGCAATTGCACCCTTCAAAAATGCCATTGCCACCATTAATAATCCAATCAAGCTCAAACTGAAACGATGGTCAGCCATTTTGTGTTACTCAGGTCGTCCCTAGGGATAATACCTCCTTCTTCTTTGGTCCCTTGGAGAAAAGTTTCGATTTAGCAAGAAAATTTAAATGGATAGCTTGCCAACTATATGCTGCATAAACATAAACTGTATATATATACAGAAGAGCAAGTCGGTTAGAAGATGACAAGTGTATAACAAACATGGAGGAAAAATAGAAGTCGAATACGTTCCAGCGTTTAATTTTCTTCTTCTTCAGCGTTTTAGTGTTCAAATTATTGTGTTTCATTCTTGCATGTTTTATAAGATGAGAGACTGCTTCAATTCAATGATCATGACCTGGTGCATTCCCCTGTTTTGCAGATACAGTAAATCATTCATTCAATGGTGTTTCCTATTTGCTGATAAGTAAAAAGTTTACTTAGTCACGCAAACCGCAAACGATTACAAAGATCAGTTCAACTCCTAATAACATGTAAATTGATCAGTTTACTAGATCTTCTTTGACATATATACACATAAATAAGGGGAAATGAAAATGAAAATAAAAAAGTAGAAGGACGTCACGTTCTATAGATATCATTGTATTGTATATTTTGGTTTTCGTAACCCTAACTTCATCTCAAACATCAGCATTACTAAAACTTGACGTCATGCTAGAAATCAACTCTTCGGTCAATTTTATCTGTCATCAAACAATTATATATATATCTTGTTCGTAATTATTGACATTATTAAACACTTGCTTTATGATGTTAACTTACTGATTCTAGATAATCCAAAGCATTTTAATTTCTTAAGTCTAAGGGCGAAAATGTCAAACAAATAATGTCAGCATACTTTATGCATGTCAATAGCTCAAAGTTTGTTTAACTGTTTTAATACATAATTGTTATTATCGCCAAGGGACTTAACATTTTACAAAATAATATTAATTTTAATGTCTTTTTGCTTCAATGGTAAGGTAGAGATTTTCATCTAAATTTATTTTAGTTAATTTAATGTTTTTATGTGAAAGTCATTAAAATTGTATAGAGTAGTTGGAGAACTTAAATTAAATGGTAAGTTTCGAATATATAAATCTTTATAAAAATATCGAGAGAAAATATACAATATGCTTTTAGAAAATGAAAGAACAAAGATAAAAGCAGAGTGAGAAAAGAAAACAAAATTATTCGGTAACTGTAATCTCACATTAATCTGTCTACGAATTTAGTATTTTTTTTATCTTTTAAATTTATTTCAAATTTGAAATCTAAATTGTCTTTGTTTTAGTAGTGTTCATAACATGATAATGAAAGTGGTGCGGCTAAACTCTTATAAGGGCCGTATTTGAACTACATTGAACCATTAAGGAACACTGCTAACTTGCATTGTTGTCAAGTGATTAATTCACACTAAATTTCTAATCAATTGCTTAACTGTGCCTAAATTTAGTTTAACGAATGTGGTTAGTTGAGCTGGTATATAATACCAAACTAAACCCTTAACTTACGTAAATGTTGGAAACACGGCTAATAATAATTTCTTGCTATGATAATGTTTTTTTCCTTTTCCACATTTAATTTTCCTCATGATTTGATAATAGTGACAAGTTGAAAATGAAAGGAAAGTCGAAAGTATCTACCCTGGACTTTTAAGTCCAATGTCATCAACGGTGAACTCATAGGTAAATGTAAAATGGTAAAATGGGCTTATGATTTCTCATATATGTAAATGTAAGTCGATTTGCCTTAGCCATAGTAAAGTCAAATCAGAGAATAATTGGGTCATGTAAATGCTTTTTTATTTTTTAAACAAATTTCACAAAAGAAATAAAAAAGTACAAAATAAAAATTTAAGTCAACAGAAATAGGTATCATACACCACCGCCTTGGACGGTGATGTTAAACCATTTTAAGATGACATCTGTTAGATTAATAGTTCAAATTTCAACTTGAAGAACATTCTTGGGCAGTTAGCATAGGCTGAAGGGTGTTGAAAAAAGCAACATCCAGTACGTAATTAATTACAGGGAGGGCGGCTAGCTATAATGTTAAATAAATGTGTAGCTAAGCTGAGTTGAATGGTTAAAAGATTTTGCAAATCAAGATATGGTTAGGTTGTTTTTGCTGGTACCATCCATGTCCTTTTTGTTCAATTAAAGCCATGTGTACCAAATTGTAGTATTGAGATTTTACAAAAGCTGGGCGGTGGGCAGCAGCCACTTGACACCCATCATTCCAAACCCCCCCCCCCCACCCCCAAAAGGAGATATTGAGAGGAGGAAAAACAAGAACCATTCTTTCATTGTGTTTTTAATTGCAAAATAAAAAGGGGGGGTCTGATTAATTTGTGAAGCAAATGAATCAAGCTTTTTTATTCAAACATACAAAAATCTCACTCCATATGATAAACTATAATGATAATAACAAAACGAATGAAGACTGTGTCTGGGTATACGCTACAAAGTGTGAACTATACTGAACTGATATGAATCTCACATAAAAATGAACAGGCAAAGTTAGCAGAACAAAGCTAAGGCAATGGACATGAAAACAAGAGATATGGTGGCAACAAGGGATGAAGCTGGGCTGGAAGGATTGGGGGTTGAACCAGGTGTGGGAGCAGTGCTGGGGCCAGTTCTGACATCGATGCTGAGCTTTTGGCCGATACCACAGTGACCGTCGAAAGTGCAAATGAAGTGGTATTCACCGGTCCTGTTAAGGGTAATATTCGCCGGTCCTGTAGTATATCGAACGATGGGATTGGTACTGATGCAGGTGTCGTAAGCAGTTTCATTCACCTCGGCAACATCATGTCGTCCGGTTGGAAAATTAAACTCTGCGAAAACATTGGAACATTTTTCGTCAAAAAAACACCAACTTCTTTAATTCAAGTAACAAACTTAACTAAGTTGGATCTAAGAAACTCACCAAGAACATCCCCAACCACGAAGTTCTTATTGTCTGTCCAGTTATCATAGAATTCAGTATTATTAGGGATTGTCCAACCGGTGGCGTCACCCACAGTGTAAGTTGTAGCATATGTGCTCTGCAACACGGATGAAGCGAAAACAACAACAACAAGTGCTGCCATGCTGATGATTTTCATTGCCATCTTTCGTGTTCTATGCTTATACAGTCGCCCCAAGATCTTTGGCTCTCTTAATGTGTTGCTGTTTATCCTTCTTCCCACGGATTAGAATATATATAGAGTGGTGGAGACTGAGTTACAAGTTTCGTGGAAGTTGTTGAAATAAGCTTTGGGTCAATTTACAAACAGCCATGTGATGTGGGGGAGCAGTTGTCGAATGCCATCCACACACGGCAAAACCGAGTCATTCCATCGACGTCTTTATCATATTCACATGCTTGACCCTTTCAGTTTAAAAACGAAAAAAAAAAATTGAGGAAGTTTGTCAAGTTTATTTTTAATTTTAAAAAATTAGAAAATGGTGATTAAAATTATTGTTGTATGACATTTTTTGTTCACATCATCTGTATTAATAGGAAGCTTTCATTCTCTTTATCTTCTAGAAATTAATATTTTTCATGAAACAATTTTAAAATTTACAAATTTGTAAACTAAAATTCAAACGGTTTTATTTTTCAATCTCTAATATTGACTAAAACAACTTGGATTTAAGGCATGTTCTTTTATTCGTTGATGAGTATTAATCTACCGTATCAATTATCAAATCATCACTTGGACCTCCTTAGTCAGATTAAAAAAAAAACTTAACAACTCAATAATTTAAATAAAAACTTTCAAATAGTTCAATAAATTAAAATGAGCTATCGAATAGTTCAATAACAATTTTATAACTTTTTGAAATTAAATGATCAAAATATAAATTTACTAATAATTGAGTAATTTTTGGGCGTAATTTACCCACAAACAAAATTCAGCATTGGCCGATCCCCACCGTCCATTTTAATCTATGAACTTTCAACACGGCAAAGGAAGGGATGTACATTGACTAGTGGCTTTTTTTACATTAGCTTTTAAATTTTTTTAGTTTATTATTTCTACTTTAATATCTTCTATAATTCCGGTTCCTTTGCTTTTTATGTGTTTTGTGGACCAGAAGCACTCAACATTTGGGTGTAATAATATGGTAGTCGCGGTTTCTTTCTTTTCCATAATCTCTAACAACCTAATTATAATTGTCTAAAATTAGGTGTTAAAGAATTTTATTAAGATGTTGATTTTCACATTTCACATTTTAACTTTGCCTAAATCTTTGAATTTAGGACAAAGTACACTAATATTATATAAACACCGTACGATGCATTTAAGCATATATTAAAGACCATAGAAATAAAGTCGCCATCTACAAATTTTCTAAGTCTAATGGGCGTCCCAACGTGATAGGAGGGGCCAATTGTTAATTATATATTGCTTTGACGATTTCGGTATTTGTTTTCTAAAACAAAAGCGCTAGATACGCCATTGCCATTTGTCAATATCTTAGCCTAGATATTTTATAAAAATAGTTATTTTTTTGGGCAAACTATAAAGGTAGTCAACTAATTATAAAAAAATTTATTTTAGGCATCCAAAATAAAAAGTTTACAATTTAAGCACTCATATTATATAGTTTAGTCATTTCGGTCATTCCCGTTAAAATAACAAACGTCAAGCTAATATAGTAGTTAAAAAAAGTAGTATAATAACAAATTTAACCTTCAAATTTCACATATTGTATCAATTTAGTCATAATTTAAAAAGATTAACACTCAAAATTTACAAATAATCTCAATTTGATCCTAATTCTAAAAAATTAAAAGAAATCTATAAAAATACATAAATATTTTGAATATATAATAATAAATTTAAATTTTATATCAGTATTTATATTAATATTAAATAAATATAATTATAGCATTATATTTGAAAAGTATGACTAAATTCTTAGAAAAAACTTACAGGGACTAAATTCCAAATTCTCGAAAAGTACATGGATTTATCGCAAATTTTACCCAAAAAGTTCTAACCATGACCTAATTCGGTTTAAATCATGGCAAATATAAGTTCGGTTCTTTATGTTTTTCATTTACTTAAATGCTGAAATTTGTACTGATCAATATGAAACGAGAATAAAAGCTTGGAAGTATTCAAAGAAAAAACTTTGGAGCTTCAGCTTTTTCTGAATTTACTTGCAGACTAACACGAAATGTATCAAAATTTCAACCTGTTTGAGAATTCTTTCCTTTACAAGAATTACGTTTGAAATTAAGGCCATGTATGGCTTTAATCGTATGCATCATGTATTTTGTTTTTGTTCATGAAATAAATGGAAAAAATAAAATAAAATAACATCAATATATAACTGGCACATATACATTTTTCTTTTTCTGAATAACACTGTAACATATTACTTTAAAAACACAGCATATTACACTCATTTGTAGTATAACTTTACATGTTTGCATATATCAGGTCTCACTAATATATCACTAACAGAAACACATGCATTATACAGTTATTTATCATTACATGGGAAGATGACTCAATGAACAATCAATATAACTATCCCTAAGGAAGCTACAGTCATTTGAAAGGAGTCCAAAAAAATCTAAAAGGGTCACAAGGTGGGGTGAAAGATAAGCCTGCATTATGTTAAAACTATAGCCTATAGGAACTCAAGGCTTGATCTCACCTGAATTACTTCTTCGGGTTTCATGTTAATTTCGTTGACGCCTGACGTATTTTGTTCCTCGTTGCAGCTTGCCATTTCTTTCTCCTTGATTGATGTTTCGGATTCAGTAGCGTTGCTACCATGTTCCCCCTTTTCTTCTTCTTCCACCTCATTTTTCATTTCTTTGGTATTGAGTATGTCGGGTTTGTCCAGCTGCCTGGTTCCAACCCCTTTCTCTGTTTCAGCCACTGGCAGTTCAACATCTCCCTGAGATGTTGTGCTTGCACTCTCGAAACCTTCTTTTTTCCTTTGCGCAACTTCAGACGCATCATCTTGTGTGCCCTTCAACTCTTCAGCATTTTCCTTACCTTCTTTGACATCAGCAGATATATTAGCATCTTCTCCAAGTTTCACTTCTTGTGAAGTGGGTATGGTTTTGCTATCAGCATCTTGTGATATATAGTGTTCATCTGGCTTTGCAGTGACCTTTCCAGCCTCTCCTTCCACATTATCTCTCTCAGATTGTTTATCCTCTTCCATATAAATGTCTTTAGTCACCTCGGTTCCTTCAGGGGCAGTTTCTGATTCTTTGATGTCCTTTTCTGAAGCAGATGATTTTCTGCCTCGTTTTTTCGGAGGCTCACCTTCTGGCATTGGCATTGCTTTTACCTTCTCACTAATCCTTGCTGATCTCCTAGGGTTCTCGCTAGTCCCCCAATTGAATTCTGATACCAGAGGACCACCAGGGTGTGCTTTAAGATGCTGTTCCAATTGTCTCTTGTTACTAATTTCCTCCCCCGTCGGAGCCGTGAATATGATCTCATTTTTCCTAGGTGTCCCCCTTTTCTTCGGCATGAACTGCAAACAGAAAGAAACCCCAGATTGTACTAGCTTGTAGATAGGAAATGTATATAGTGACATATATCCAATATATATAGATATTCAAGACCATACATGAAAATCTCCTGATGGACTGAAAGTGAGCATATATGCATGCAAAATCTATGGCAGGTTGATAATCAGGCATCTTAAGTCAAGAAAAGTATGCAGAAAAGCACAGAATAGTTCACAAGTTCTTCACTAACCATAAAATGCTTGAATGAGCACAAAAAGGAATGTCAGGTCAAAGATGTAAACTGTGCCTTGCTAAAGCCAATTTATGCAAGCAATAGCGTTATTGCGATTACCAAAATATTAAGATAAACAAAGAAAAGAAATACACGTCATCTCCAGTATGCATCTTACAGACTGCTAAGGTTCATTCTCTTCATAGAAGTTCTAGAGAAATCAAAGCATAAAATAGATAAAACTAAAGATAGTAATCAGAAAATGTCAATGTGCTCATCACCCCGAATTAACTTTATGCACACTCCAAGGCAACTTATCGCATAAAGTTACTTAGTCCATAGTTCGTAAATGACCAGGAAACTTCAAAGTGAACATAACTCCAACAATATTAGAAAGCACCTAATACATTGGAACATGCTTAAACAAGAAAATCACAATCATAAGAGAAATTAAGAATATAAGTCCCGAGAAATAACAGCCATATACATTGAGACCATTCTGAAATCTAGCAAAACATTGTACACAACAAATCAACACTGAATTAATTGTAAACATCGAAATAAATTCTTCAGCAACGATGTCGATTTCAGATATATAAAAAATCATATAAATTTTACAAATTTGCTGAAAGGTTTTGAAATAATGTTTAATCAACTCGCACTCTTTTAACTTCATTCAAAGCCAATAGTTAACATAGCATCTCTCAAATGAACATTAAGTCTTCCAAAATCCAACTAAATGGAACTAGAAATTTTATATGGGGTGCCCTAATTTGCTTATTTGTCTCATGAAATTATTTAAAAACAGAAACCCAGAAAGTAAAGAAAAAGCAGCTTCTACAGAACTCTAGCTATTGCTTTGCTTCCAGTAAACTGGGAAAACCCAGAAATGTTCAAGAACAAGCAGAGCAAATGAACCCCCAGAACAGAAAAAACTAATCAGAAATTACAATTAATTGAAGAAGCACACACACAAAAAGAAAATCCTAATTGAAAATTATCATTAATTCCAAAATTCTATCACAAAATTCCCAAATATAAATATTAAAAACATAAATTAACAGAACTCAAACATCCTAGTTAGAAATAATCAAAGCTAGTATAAAGTATAACCCATGTTAAACTGAAGCAACTAAGATTTAAAAGAAAAAGAACCTTTTTCTTCCAACCAGGAGGAGCAGGGAGTTCAAAGCAAACAACGTCCTCTTTGCCACTCTCCATTTTCTTCTTCTCCGACATGCTCGCCATTTACACCTACTAATTACCCATATAATTAATTTATTATTTTAATTTATTTTATTTATAATAAGGAAGAGTATGCTAGAGAGGAAGAAAATGTCGACTCTCCGGTTTTCTTTGTCTCTAAATTTTTTATTATTATAAATTTTAGAGTTTCTTTTTTCAGAATATTATATTTCGACAACAAATTTTATCTTTTTTCTGACACCTGTCCACGATTTATTGACTAATGAGTTATTGTTCTAGAAAACACTTATTTTGATTTAATTTATTATTTAAAATACTTATCGTTTCTTATTCTTATGAATAATTGGATTTTTAGATGGATCTAATTTATATCATTTTCGTTTTCAATAAAATGTTTAGAAAATAATTAATATAATAAAGGTACGAATGTATATTCTTAGTTGGAAGAAGTGTAATAATTCTTTTTTAGTATTTGAATTGAGTTTAATAAAATTAATTTTAATCAATAAGTGATTGGGTGCAATGGTAAGATACATTATTAATAAAAAAAATTCAGGTTAGAACTTCGAAAACAATATTATTGAAAGGAATAGTCATGAACCTTTAATAAGAACCTATATCATTTACTACTCCAACAGAAAATTAGATAATTTTAACACTGAAAGTGTTAAAAAGAATACAAGAAACTGGAAGAATTTAAAATTTTTCCCCTAAAATAATAGCACATGATTTGTGTGCATCAATTATTTTATCCATTTAATTTGTAGGTTACCTTTTTCATGTGGCATGTGTTTTTTTATGAGTAATTTCATTTCATTTCAAAAAGAGAGAGAGAGAGATTACAGCAAAATGTGAAGAATGTCACATGCAATCATGTTGTTCGTTTTGATAGGAAATTAAAATTATAAACTTTAAGTTTTATTCTACAGATGTGTCGATTGATTTCATCGGTATCAATCGATGTAGAGAATAATTTTTAAATCTAAATTTAAAATTTTATTATTTATTTTAATTTATTTTAATTTATTAATTGTTATATGGATAATATAAGATGATTTTATTATTTAATATATAAAATATTTTTTGCTTGTTTATTTTGAATTGTTTAGTAATGAATTATTTTGTGAAATTTATTAAATAATATTTTATATAATTCATGAGTGTTTTATATTTGAGATTTATTTAATCTTATTATTTATTATTTATAAATTTTTTTATATGTATATATTAAATATTTGTCAAAAATAATGATAAAATTTAAAATGAGGCACTGAAATAAATTGATATTTATACATATTAATAATTTGATATTAATAGAAAAAAAGATACATTCTATATTGACTACCTTGCATGCAAAATAGAAACACCCAATACTCATTGAGCATATGTTTGGATGCTGCGAAATGCCCCATTGGGGAACATTTACAAAGCCTCATACCATTTATAGGTGCAATGAAATCAATAATATATTTTTTTTCTGATGAATATAAGGTTAATTAATATATTATTGATGGTAAAAATATTATATAAATTTCGATAATTAATAATTTTATTCACAAAATTACTAATTTATAAATAACTTTAAGTGATATATACTCAAAATGCTCGCTAGAATCGGTCCAATATAATGGAAAAGAAATAGCTCTAATTTTGAGGACTGCGAACTGCCCATAAGGCCATAACTATATGGCATTAACGAAAGAAGTGGTCCAACCCGTGCACAAATATTTATATATGTGGGTCATTGAAAATCAAAGTATAATTTTAATTGAATGTATATCCTTTCAAAACATTTAATGCAATTTTTCATAACAAAAAAGAATATTTTTAACAGAACAAGGAAAGGAACCCCCAAATTGTCAATTCTTTTATGGTCCCCTCGTCAGCAATAATGATTGATTTTTATCCCCAAAGTGTAAAATCAGCAACCATAAACCCAAGATGGGAACAGTGGGAAAACCAGTGTGAGAAGTTGAAATATGTTGAATTATATCGACAAGTGAAAGATTTGGATACTTGGAGCTTTTTGATTTATGTGAAGCTCATATCGAGAAGCCGTTTTTAAGGTCCAACACCTTGGACTCATAACAAACTTCACTCTTCTATGGCCCATGGTTAGTTCATTTGCGAATAAAAATGAAATCTTACGGCCCTTGGTTAGGTCATTTAGGTGAACAAAAGAGGTAACTTAATTAGGAAAAGTCATAAAATAATACTTAATTATTTAATTTAATCTTTTTTGGTTACCAAGTGGCTAACCTAATAATAGAAATATCTAAATATCCAAGATAGTTGAGTGCTAAAAAAAACAAAATTGAATACTTAAGTGATCATTTTATAACTTTTCATAATTAAATAACTAAACAAAAACCTAATTAGGTGACTACAAAATGATGACCCAACTATATACATTCACCCATGATTGAGTTTAAAGATAATATATACTTGAAAAGTATAAAATATATGGATTTATATGTGTTATATAATTTAACTTACATTACATTTGAAATCCTAATTTCCAAACCTCATCGTCTTAATTAGGGTATAAGAAATGTAGAGAGATTGTGAATTGTGACATGCAAATTGAACAACAATATTCCAAAAGTCTTAACTAAACCCTAACCATTGATGAACGGGAAATGAACTTTTTATTCATTATTCATCTACTAAATTGAATCATTCGACTTACA
Organism: Gossypium australe; assembly: GCA_005393395.2. Taxonomy (NCBI): domain Eukaryota; kingdom Viridiplantae; phylum Streptophyta; class Magnoliopsida; order Malvales; family Malvaceae; genus Gossypium; species Gossypium australe. The sequence goes on from CM016626.1 coordinate 2,271,386, forward strand.
AAGGCTAATGCACCAGCATCGTAACCAAGGTATGAAACACAAATTACATTACTCACATACACAGTTCTATGTTGGTGATTTTGACCTTCAAAAGAGATCATCAGCAACTAAATGTGTGTGTGTGTATATATATATATATATGTCATGTTACTGTCACCATGTTTGAGAGATGAGTAGGTTTTATACATATATAGAGTGACCCTAGCAATGTTTAAGGCCGGTGACTCTCGACAGGTAAGTTCCTGAATGGATCAGATTCTGCCTACAAGGCTAGCTACCATTCAAAGAAATCCATGAGAAAGTTACAGGTCCCCAACAGCCAATATCTAAGCGGTCCAGCCTCCACAAAACCGAAAATCTTCCTGGTCTAGTATTTTATTAGCTTAGCGTAGCCTTTTACTTTTACCAGAGTCCAAAGAGCTTTTAAAAGGGTAGAATGAACCTTTTAAAGCAGTGATTTAAAAAACCCTTTAACCAGAAGGGACCAAAACCATATACACCAATCCACTTAATTGGTATATGAATAAGTACTGTTCAAGGACCAGGACCAGCTATGTTGATAATTTCTGAAACATATGCATAAAAATATTCTCATCTTTTTCCAACCAGCTAGCTAATTATTATTCCAAAACAAAGTTTGCCTTTGATTTGAATTGGGGCCGGTTTCTATATGTAGTTTGGATAAAAGATCAAATCCATTAATCGGTAGTAGGTGTTGGAGCCATTTGCATACGCCAATTTGCCTTCAAAACGCGACTTATATATATATATATATAAAGAACTCATGACTTAAAATGTACCTATTCTTACCTCCTAATTATATTTAGGGTAGAAATCTAATAATGAGTAAATTTCTTTTTTGTTACTCAATTATAGAAAATTACAAAATAATCACTTAATTATTTGATTGTCTTTTTTGGTTGCTAATCGTTAAATGGTTGACGAAAAGATGACATTACAACTTTTAAAATTAATATAATAGTAATTTTAATCCTCAGCATTTATACGTTGTGAGTAATTTAATGACTAATGACCAAATAATAAAAAATCAAATATATAATTAGGCAACCATTTTGTAACTTATTATAGTTGGATAACAAAAAAAAAATACTAATAATTTAGTCAGGACTAATGTAATTTACCCTTATATTCAAAGAAAAATTATATTAGATAGCTTTATTCAATCTAGGCCCTCCTATGCTAAAATTTAGATAAACCTTAGAAGTTTATAATTTTATATCTGCTCCTAACACAAAATTTCTGACTTTGTTTTTGAATCATATGATAATACATCATCAAAAGTTTATAAAAATAAATCCAACGACTATTATCATCTGATTTTAGTCACAAATAATGAGACTACACAAAGCCTTGGATCATTGTTTTTCAGTTAACCATCAATTATTAATGTTTCAATGTCTTAGGTAACCTTGTTGGTAGTTTGTCATATGCTCCTATGTTGAGCTTATCTTGTCGGATGCTGATGTTTCTTTTCACTATTTTTTTTAGGTGATTAATATTTAAATTTAAAATCGATTCAGCTCAAATTTAAATAATTTTTTCTCTCAACATCTTTGGATTACAACCTTACTTTAAATTTGTTCTCGTCTTATTAATTGATTAATTTAACCATATTAATCAAGATGTTAATGAGAACTTTATCTGATTATAAAGTAAAATGTCTATGAGACTTTGAAGTAGTAAGTTGGTGAAAAAGGACTTTTTTCTTCTTCTTCTTTTTTTTTTTTTTTTTCTTTTTGCATGTAATGGAGAGAGTGCCACCCACGGCTCTCAAAGGAGGCAGAGAGTTGCAGAGCCCTTTGCCATTAAATGACTGCCAATTTTCTTAATTATAATGCCCCCTTTTTTTTTTTTTTCTCCAAAGTTCATAGGTAGTACGAATTATATGCTGCTACAGTGTAGACAGCTTGGTTAAAGACTTTCAAAAGTTTAAAAAAGAAAAAACAGCACAGTTTTCAAGATACTACGTACTGTTTCTTTTATGTTTTGTTGCATTGAAGGAGGCCGAACATTTCTTTCCCTATGATCAAATGTTTATATATATATTTGCCAACACGTCGTTTTCTTTCATGTTTCAACAGCTTTGGGTGATGATTAGAGGAAATTAAAATAGAACGGTAACAGCAAATGGGTTACTGTCTATGGGGGGATAAAAAATTTGTAACTTTCCCTTGGGGGGTGTCAGGTAGGAATTATGTGTTGCAACAAAAGGTGTATCGACGGGTCTATTCTAACTCATATCTGGGGCTGTTTCGTTGCCCTTGGGATTGTTTTATATCTGGATGTATCTTGTCATGTACGTGGTATGCAAAAATTTTGTAACCTCTTTGGAGTTTTCTTCTCCATGAAATTTTATCTGGTTGCAAAAAAGTAAAAATGCAGCACATGGATACGTCCTTTTACAACGATAAAAATGTGGCGAATATGCGAAATATTAAATATATAAATACATTAAATTATATTACACTTACAATGTGGGTGAACCCTCTCACAGCAATTTTTTTTTCAGCCACACTTAAACTTATTTCACCAACTCTGCATTTTATTATCAAATCGTGTTGAGTGTTACAAATTGTTTGTCTAATCTCTCTCTAGACATTCCATTTTATTGAATGATGTTTTCTCCGAATAACCCTCCAAAACATCCCCAAAGGACTAAGGGAAATGTTTTCTCGTGTTTCCTTGCATGATGTTACGAGACGAGAGACGACAATAATTTTTATTGGAAGATCCAAGTATTTACAAGAATGAATTTCAGGTCCTTCCTTCAATCTAAATGCCATATCAACAATCGTTTGCGTATTTAGTGTTCAGTCCAAAATTTGCCGCAAAAACTTTTCTTGGATCCCATCCTAACACCACCTAATTTTACACGAAACCCTGTTTATATTTACAGTATATGGAAAAATGATCGATTTCCATGTAAAAATGAAATCCTTCGTCGATTTATATAATAAAACGGTGATTTGATAGAATGGTGGCCGTTAGTACACCATGTGAGTTATAACCTTTTTTTCCCAATGATTAAAGCATTTCTTTTTTTCAATAAAGCAATTATAATTTTACTGCCTAAATTATTATTATTTGACAAAATAAATTATATTTAGTTCTTAATTCTGTTTTTCATCCACAGCACCATAATAAAACTTTTATAAACAGAACTAAGTCTAGAATATTAAACATTTTCATCATTAGTCAATTAAAACAAAAATTATAATTAGAAATTTATGATATGCTTTATTTTAAAAAAAAACTATTATTATAAATATAGCATAAACAAAAATATATATCTGAGCAATTATAAATACGAATCAATATGAAGCACACGAGAAAATAAAAAGAAATAAGCAAAGCTCATCCATGGTATACGGTTAAAGATCCACACATTACAATTACAAATGGTGAGACTTGAGCTTTAGTACTTAAGAATCCAAAGCCTTCACATTATTCAAGATGCCAAAACCTCATTGGCATGTTATGCTTTATATATATATATATATATATATATATATATATATATATATACTAATTTACATATTTAAACTTAGGTTTCTTTGATTGTTACGATAATAAAGATATTAACTGAATTAAAACTCAATTGATAACATAATATACTTTATATTTTATGCACTATCTATAAATAAATATTATACAAACAAATAAAATTTAATAAGTTTATTGTTAACATATATATTATATGATATGATAACAATGCATTAAATGTAAATACTCATCTTATTATATTTTCATCCTTATTCTATTAAAGATGAAAATGTGTAAAAAATTAATAACAAAGTTAATTGGTAAATCATTGAATTATTAATTTCAACGAAAAAATTACATATCAATGTATTAAATATAAAAAAAAGTTATATTTATATTTATGCACTACAACAAATTCGTTAATTTTGAGCGTCAATGCTTCGTACCTTATTTAAACCTATTGTATTTCCTTATTGGTTTTAATAAATTATGGCTTAGCCAAGAGAAAGGAAAAAAAAACTTCAAGCCCAATATCCTTTTTGGGTTCAAAAGAAGGTGCAAATTAAAGTGAAAATATATAGATTTCATTGCAAATTATGTGAAGATTGTATATTTGTAATCAGATTAGCATGTGCCCCTTTTTTATGTGTGATGGACACATTTGGGAGATTATGTAAGGATTGCATTTGTTGCTAGATATTGTCTATTTTATAGGTCTAGAAATTATGCCAACCGTTGTGTTTTGGGCATAATTAATGATGGATAAGCGCTTGAAGGATCTAATTGCCAAAACTTGTATCAGTTTGATTGTTGTTGAGATGATGTAGAGCAATTAAGTTACATAAATAGACGCCATTACTTTTTGGCCTGCAGCTTAAGTGCATGCGTGGTTCAAGCTACAAAGCAAGCCATTAAATATATATGTCAAATTTTGAAGTTGGAGCATGAAATTAATTAATACCATGTCTTTAATTTACTGCGCCTGTAGTCCAAGTACTAGCTAGTAACCAAAAGAAAGGGTTAGGCACCTCATAAACCACTATTCATAAAACCTCTTTCTATTTATTAAAAACTTCTTGCAATCAACTTTTTTTCATTGAATTCAAATCTTGAAAGTCAAATTTTTTTTAAGAGTTTTACTTGAATTCATATTTTTAGTAAGTTGGATTAAATTAGTCTCGAACTATAAAACAAATAAAAAAAAAGTATTTCCAAGTTGGATTCGTATTTGAAGCACTGTTATGGTAAGGCGCATTATACTTTTATTGAGAGAATGCGGGTTCGAGAATTAAAAATGACATTTTTGAAAAAAACAATTACAAGCATTGAATATGAACCGTAAAAACGAACATGAATAATATTATTATACCCTTACCCTAATTAAGACACGTTGCAGCATGAGAGTAGCGGCTTAAGAGGCATCCACAAATGACTCTAGCATGCCTCACGCTGCCCATAGAGAGGCTACCCGTCTTCGACTACTCGTTGGACATTCCATCAAGCCACCCGCCTTTAGTGGATCCCCCGTCAGGCCACCTGCTATTAGCAACACGCTCTCATCCCCAGGAGGAGACCGCTAAGGGACTATTGAAGCTTGATCATTTTGTACTACTTCAACAAAAGAAATGTCAAAGCATGTCCATGCAATACTATGCTTGACAACAAGCGACATATAACTGACCTACCATCTAGCCAACAGCACAAGAAAATCACTATTCGTATTGTCAATAACATGACACTATCAAGCAAGGAACCTTCTCGCTCCCTTTTTACTCCTTTGAAAGTTGGCTCTCTACAATCTCTTATATATATTTATCTCCCTTCTCCTTCCGCCCCTAATTCGTCCAACTCTGACTGATGAATCAGTCTCCTTATCACCACCACCACAACATCTCCTTCCTACATCTTCCTTATTGAACACTAAAATCAATAAATATTAAAAAATTAGAATCAATATATATTACAATTAATCATTACGCGTATTTAAGTAACTTCCTAAAACATTAAAATAAATATAGTTAGAAAAAAAAAAGGCAATGGAATAAAATCTTCGTCCCCTTGGTACGCTGAGGTTGTAGCAAATCGAGGTGAGGATCACTCATTTCTTCATAATAGCACATCGAGCCGGTTGGTAATACTTCCAAACTTTCCTTTTTCTTTTCCCTTAAAACCCTAACCCTCTTTACCTGACCAATAGCAAGAAATTGAACCGCCATTTTATCTCTAACTAAACCCGGTTTCCCATACCAAACCACCCTATATTTTTGTCCTCAAGGTCCCAGCATTTGTTGATTACCCCTTTTTTCTTAATTGGCTTTGGTTCCTTTTTATTGGTTCCTATCTCTCTCTCTCTCTCCTTTTAGCTTTCTGATTCCCTCTCTCCGAATAAAATTTTCTATATATAAAGGACATTTCGTTAACTGTTGTGATACATAGCCCCGTCTTAAAGCAAGGAGTACAGTTACGGGAATAAAAGCTTAGGTTTTTTTTTGGGGGGGGGAGGGTTCCAAGTGTTGCTTTCTTCTTGTTGTTTTAGCTACTTGTTGCAGGGAAACAATTGGTTCTCTTTACTTTACCTTTTCTTTTCTTTGGTTTTATCTGTTGCTTTCTTCTTGGGAGGCGCTTGTGGTGTGGTTGCTATATAACCTTTGATTTAAATCCTTTTTATTTGTAACTCGAAAGACATGTCGAACTGCATCGATGTTGCGCCTGAGCAACTCTGCTATATCCCTTGCAACTTTTGCAACATAGTTCTTGCGGTATATATCTCCCTCTCTCTCTTCTATAATTATTTATGTATACTTTGGTTTTGGTATTTTCCTTCTCCATATATATTAAATCCTGAAAATAAAAGTGGGTCTTTGCATCTGTGATCAGTGCTCTCTCGTGTTCTTTCTTTTTTTTTTTTTTTATATTGAAATCTATTGATTTTGTTTTTCTGGGGTTTTCTTGTTTTTTTCTTACCACTTACCAGTCATGTCTCTATCGTCAGCTTCTTTTACAGTCATGGAAAAGTCATAATGCAATGACCAGAGAAAGAAAGAGAGATGGAGAGGAAAAGGCTTAGTGCCTTAGCCTTAGCTTAGATATTAGTTACGGATCTTTCTTTTTTTAGTTTATTATTATTACGATGATGATGTTGTTTTTGGTAAATAAATTTAATAAGAGTAAAATTTTCAACGTCCAAAGTCCAAACACAGGCATTTTGTTGATAATCTGATGAGTACAATACCTCAACTCCCTTTGTTTCACTGCTGTTGTTACATACCTTTCCCTTTGCTTAAAATACAGCCACAACTTGGTTCTTTTGCTAACTCAGTTGCTTTACCTAATGGGGGAAAATGAAAACATGAAGATCTTTAGTACCTTTGATCATTTCCCAGAAAACACCCTGCTTAAACACATTAAGAAACCCACCCATGCACCCATTATTATAGAATTACCATCTTGTATATCCATCCATTGTCTTACCTAATCATCTTCTTCTATGTTTACTGCCTCTTTTCTTCTTTATAGTTTGCTAATTATGGGATTATAATGCGCAGGTGAGTGTCCCTTGCAGCAGCTTGTTTGATATTGTGACCGTCCGATGCGGGCACTGCACCAATCTATGGTCCGTGAACATGGCAGCTGCATTTCAGTCACTTTCATGGCAAGATATTCAGGTCCGAACTCTTTGAGAGCTTAAAATTATTGAATAAAAAATATATATAATGTCCATTCAGGATCTTCAAACCCTCTGAAACCTAGGGCTTCAAAAGAGAAATGCTAAAAGTTTTTTTTTTTCCAAACACTTTCCTATGAAAAATAGTTGCCGACAGTCACTGAAACCCTAGCAGCGGCCATGATCAAAACCTATTTTATTTGCTTTTATATAGGACTGAATTTTGCGGCTTTGAGAAAGAGGTGCCTGTAAACATAAACTATGCATATTTTTTATGCTAACCCATCACAAAAGCTTTTATCACTTTCTTGTGCCGTTATTTTATTTTTTCCTTTGTTTTCTGCTTTGGGGTAGTTTGATTTGATTGACATGTAAGTTAGGGTTCTTAGGTTTTAATGATATCTTTTAATGAACTTCGTCTTCAACAAAAGCTTTGTACATAGATTCTTTTCTAGGAACATAAATGAAAATATTTAAATTCTTATAAATTTACCAAAAATCTAAATGTTTATATATACTATTACAGGCACCGAATCATGCAATGCAGGATTATAGGATGAAAGAATCGGGATCCTCATCCAAATGCAACAAGTTCCCAATGCGACCACCTGCCAACAATGTCGTCACTGAGGAAAGGGTCGTCAATCGACGTAAGTTAATCACATCTCTTTACATATAACACAACCTTTTCTTTTCTTTTCTTTTCTTTTCTTCTTCTTCTTCTTCTTCTTCTCTTCTTCTTCTTCTTCTTCTTCTTCTTCTTCTTCTTTTACATCATTTAAAAAATAGATATATGCTTGGTTTTCTTTTTTCAGCTCCAGGGAAGAGGCAGCGAGTACCTTCTGCATACAATCAGTTCATAAAGTGCGAAAAATCCTATTGGTTTTGTTTAACATTGCACATAACATTAATTTTGTATTATATATAATTGCTGCATGCTTTTACTATATGTTCTCTAATTATGAAATGATGTAGAGAGGAGATCCAGAGGATCAAGGCCAACAACCCTGATATAAGTCACAGGGAAGCATTCAGCACTGCTGCTAAGAATGTATGTTCACTTTAAAGCTGCAAAAATCCATATATAAGAACATTAACATATACATTATAATTGTTAAGGTTTCATATAAAATATTTATGGTTATTCACCATCTCTTTTTTATTTTGTATTCCTATATATATTACAGTGGGCGCACTTCCCTCATATCCATTTTGGGCTGATGCTGGAAGCCAACAATCAAACTAAGCTGCATGATGTAAGTAATTATATATATATATAGTGAAACAGCTGCTATGGCATGAATATTGAAATAACACAAAGTTTAGCATATAATAATAACCATAAATTTTGAGTTGCTTTTACCAAGTAATATTTGAGATTAGCAATGGTGATTAATTGAAGTTTATGATATTTGAACAGGCCTCTGAGAAGCATATCATGTCAAGGACTGCATTGTTCAACAAGTGATTAGTGTGTTTAAGATTGAAGAAGTAATTAACCTTTCCCCAGTGAAGGCTAGCTATGGTTTGAAATTTGAAGTGAAGAATATATATATATATATATATATAGTGTTGTTGATGCAATGTGTAATTTTATTTTGATTTTCAAGAACATGGATTTATATCCTAATTAGTTTTATGTTATCATGTTATCCACTTTGCTTGGTTTGTGTTATCATAATGTTATCCAGTACTTTTCAAGTGAACGTAATTATATATGTATGTATAAAAACAAATTCCAGTGTTCAGCTTGTGGGAATTAATATATCTCATCTTTGTGAAAATCAGAATATTTAGTAATTAGGGTACTTGTTTAATAAATATTTGACGCAAGCCACCTCAAAAAACAAAGTTATAAGTATTTAATATTTAGCTAAATTAATAAATTGGTATCATCTAATTCATTGAATTTATAGGAATTTGACCATTTCTTTCTCTTTTTCATAAATACAACTCCTAAACAGGATTTTTCTTAATTTTGCTGGCTGAGAAAAAAAAATCATGCATACCAATATATGATTATTTTACCATAAGGATTAATCTCAAATTTAATGTGGTTTGAAGATATCCTAGGTTTACAGACACACACCAAAAATTGTCCTATAATCTTATTTACATACTGTAGGCTATAGATTAGGAGAAATCAATTAAAATTTAAACAGTATATTTCTTAGAAATATTACTTCCTACGATAGTTTTGTAGGGTTTAAGTAAAAAAATCAAAATTTGATTTAAAATGAATTGAATATATTTTTTTTATTTTTTATGATGTAAAAATGATTATTTTACCGAAAATGGTTTAAAAAATTCAAAAAATCTGATAAAACCAAACTAAAATCAACTCTACATTTGAATGAGACAGATGTTTAAGATTTCATGTGGTGGTGGTGTTTATCTCTCTAAGGGTTTATTTAAGTAGGTTTATTTGATAAAAAATATTTGGCATATTAATATTGGAGATATGCAAAGTTGAGAAAGAATCACATCTATTAAATTCATCATTTTAGAAGATAAAAAATAAATAGATGAGATTTTTTAATTCTATTTTTGGACTCCACCATTAATTTAACTTTGAGAGTTTCACCCCTAGATGCACTTTTCTTTTTGGTAAAATAGGTATGATTGGTCCATTAATATGACAATTTTTTGGTGGCAGTTCCAAAGTTGTAAAATGAGTATTAATCTAAATACATTGATATATGCCATTGTAAAGTATCGTTTTAAAGAAATCTTAAGCTCCATGAAAGGTTGTTAAAATATGTTGCATAAAGCAGTTGCTGCTTAATCCCTTGAAGTCAACCTGTGTCACATAGAACCATGTTTACCTCTTGTTCCTAATTATAGCTTATATATATATATATATCCCATTAAAACTCTTATCTTATAAGCTAAATTTACATTTTGAAGCTTAGCTTCTTTTTTTTTTTTTTTTTTGGCTATCTTATGAAAACCAGACCCCATATTTTGCTTTTGAATTATTGAAAGAGTGAAGGGGGAAAAGGTTTGTTATAATATTAGTGTTGAAAAGCAAATATCTAAGAAAAGTCATTGTCTGTCTAAGCATGGAGATACAACTCACAAAGTCATAAACCTCTGTGAAAAGTAGTATTTGGACCACCATTTTGCTCCTTCACCAATTCTATTTTAACATGCAGAGAATCTCCCATAAAAAAGCACTAAAGGTATAAAATATATATGTCTCATGTATGTATGTATTTTCAGCCTGCGATTTTTGCATTCAACTGTTTGACTGAAATGTGTTTATACTCGTGTAATTATTCTCAAACTGCTTTCTTTCTTTTTTTCATGAATCATTAAAAATTTCCTTTTTCTCGTGAACGATATCATTGGATTTCATGTAATGGGGAGACGCATTATATATATATATATATATATATATATGCAGAGAGACAACAATTAGGGCATCTTTGAAAACTACTGGGTGTGATGTGAAGTGGAAATGTGGTCACCCCCCCCCCACCCCTCATTTCCCACTCTGCTCTATTCTCAAGGAGATAGCAAATTACAACTTTGAATCAATAACCTACATATTAAAACACCCACACTTTTTCTCTTTTGGTTGCATTAGAAACCTTAACGAATCCAAATTTGTTTGATTAGTGGGATGAAAAGAGAAATGACATAATAAACCACAAAAACCAATCAACTTTTAGGCTTATGAATCTTGAAAGCTAACTTGAAAAACCTATTCACCTAATGTATGTATTTTAACATGTTAAGTGAACTGAGAAGAGAAGTGGATTTACATGCTAATCAAAGAAACCAAACTATATATTTAGTTGGGTTCCAGTACATATATATAAATATAAAGTTCAGTTCCTTTTAGATTTTTTACCATTTATGTCAAAGTTGAAAGGGAAAGAACAGAACAAAAATGGAGAAAATTAGTTTGAAAGAGAAGAAAGAGTGAGAGTAGAATAGAGTAGTAAAAATTATGAAATTCAAACAGGTGCATGTAATGTAATATAATAATAATCATTAGGTGCCCTCGGGATCTGAAATTGGATTGTAGTAAGATTTCAAGCTGGGAAATGGATTTTGTTTTATTTTTTTTCTCTATAGGAGGAAGAGGATATATAATTATGACACATTTTCGAAGTTAGTGAAAAAAATTATATAATTAAATTTATAATATCATAAATTCTAATTTTATGAACATCATCGTAAGAAAAATATTTTAATAATTTTATAATTAAATTGAAATCCAACTCTAATAAAGTGTGGGAGAAAAAAAGCGAGAAGAAAGGGGCAAGTTGTAGCAGGAGGTCTGACATAATAAGAATCTGAAATGTCAAATTCAATGTCTTGGTTTCATTGTCATTTCACCTCCCATTTCTCAAAGCCTGACTTCACTGACTAGCTTCTGTCTTTCCCCCCGCACCCATTGGACTCTTTGTTTTTGGTGCTTCAAATCCAGCTGATGGCTGCTCTCTTCCAGTTTACACATCTCCTTTCTAGACCCCACCCCCAACAACAGGCACATATTCTTTCTTGTTTGAATTAGGACCAATATGTGATTCCTCCTGTCCAATGGCATCCATCCCCTATTCTTTTCGACGTATATAAATTCTATAATTTGTGAACACCAATCCAGCCGCGTCCACCCTCATTTTCCCCTCCCTTTGTTTCTTTCTCATATAAAAAACATCAACCAGGATGATCCAAAAAGGCCCCCAAAAGAGGAACAAAGCATCATCTATCCTATAAAGACATATTCTCACAAAGAACCAATTTCTGGGCCTTTTAACATGATTCTGTTTCTTTCATATTCCCCTCAAATGGAGAATCACACACCTCATAGTTTGAACACTGCCTTAACCTCAACGAAGAAATCAACCATGAAACAAGGGAGGGTTAAGTGCTATAAATCAAGTAAAGTCTTAAGGTTTCAGCTTTAGATAATTTGCACTCCCAACTCGCACCAAAAATCTTTTAAGGGGAAAAAGAATTATATCATTCCTCTGTCAGTAGCATATGATTTTTTTCCTTATTGAACTGAAAGATATTCTTGATGGCCTATCAGATCCAAAGTTGAAAATAATATCTGAAGCATCGACATGGGTAGGGACATTGCTTGTCGAAGGGAAAGAAAAAACAAGGGCCGCAGAAGATCTGTTTGAGCCGCCAAAGCTATATGAAGGCCCTGTATGTTCCTCTTTGGGTCGATGCAGACTGCTACCTGACAGTGATGGCATGATGGATGGTGTTCAAGGCTCAGAAGACGCACCAGAAGATGCAGAAACAGGGAAAGTGAAACCAGTGCTATTATCCAAAGTAGATATCCACCGTTGCTCAGGCTTGCTGACAGAAATAGAAGCCAAAACCGGTTTATTTTTAACGGAGTTACAAGGCTTTTCTGAAGCACCAGCCTTTGAGTGATCCTGCTCAATAAATTAATGTACACTTATGAGTTCTTAATGGGCAGATAAATAAATGGCATATATAACAAATGAGTTCTTTGATAGACCTAGGCAAGTTAACAAATGAGACATAAAATAATTAACTCTGCTCCTGCGTAGTATCATGCTCACCTGATTCGTGATCCCCACAAATTTCAAAATTGCATTATAAAAGGGAAGTAAACTAATGGTACCTCTTGTCACCAATGTACTTGGCATGAAAGAAGAAAAATAGAGACAAAAATAAAATGTCTCTTTCACTTTCCAAATTGGGATATTGGGACAACAAAACGATTAAAATGATGTTGATATATTCACCATAGTGCACTTGTTATAATTCCTATAAAGTATGTCAGAAAAATTAGGGTAAAATAGACTAAATTTTCTAAAAGATATTGACAGCTAATTTAAATGCTTCTAGTTTTAACTTTAAATTACTAGGAAAGTACTAAGCAAAATGTCATAGAACAATAATAGAAGGATGAATGAAATACCTCCCGTGCAGTCTTGATTTGAGAATTTTGAAATTTTCCAAAATCTAGTGATGACCCGGCATTATTGCCAAACATTGTAATAGTGCTATGAGCTTCAAACTCTGAAGCAGAAGTTCTGTTCACATTCTTAGCTTCAATGGTATTCAATGGGGAAGGCACAGAAAATGATTTCCCTCTATCTTCATTCCACTGAGCAGGACTTCTGTTGTTGATTTGATTCTTGCTTTTAGAAGAAACAAGTCCTAAACATGGCAAACAGTTAGCATTAGCATCTGAAGATTCAGATATTTTACTTGAAGTGGCTATCTTTAACACCTCAGACTTCTCCTTGGGAGTGACTAGATTTCGCTCTAGGTGCTCTAATATTGACCTTTCCATATGACTGGAATGTGGATGTACAAGTGGGATATTGATCTCGGAGCTTCTGTTACCATCTAATGACTGAAAAATTGGAAGAGATACTGGTCCCTCCTTGTTCCAAGTTGTTCCTGATAGAAGGAAATACGCTCTTGGAAACATTAAAATTTCCCATTGGAAAAGGACTGTTTAACAATGAATGAGAACAAATAGGTCATCTAGGTTGGGTTTCTGCAGTGCCATTATGTCAAATCCTGCGAATGGATTGCACAGTTCCATGGCCATCATCTGCAAGGTTGCTCCTCAACTTCAAATATGTGTTCAAACAAGTATAGGACTCAAGTTAAATAGATGTAACAATAATAGTTCAAGTCATGAAAAGGCAAGTTTAAAGTAGGCAATAGCTACCTACAACATGATGAATATTCCCTTATTCAGCTTTTGAGCATGTCCAGCATAGGGGCAAAAATACATAAATTAGACTCTGTTCAACCTAGAAGCACAGTGTTTCCCCAAGGCTTTGCTTGGTAGGAAGGATAAAAAGGGGTGGGAATAAAAATTTCTTAGTCTAATGGTTAGTTTCCATAACTACTTTCCTACTTTAGAGCTTAACAATTGGATTTAACACGTTTTGTTCTTCCCCTTTGTATCTTTCCTATTTCCTACCAAGCAATGCCTATATGGTCATTGAAAACAATTTTAGATAATAGTTATGGCACAACAATTACAAAAATGACATAACACAGACTCCATCAGAAAACATAGAACATGCTTATCCACGCACTGGAAGTAACCAAGAATCCATATTGAGGACCTAGTTATTAACATTCTATGCGAGGGTCAAGGTTCAATTTCCCTTTTCATTAATCCCAATGTAACCATTTCTTTTTCCTTTTCAAGAAAGAGGAAGCTGATTCCCTATATTTATAGCACTACAATGGAAGTATAATGAGTAGTAGTACTATGGCTGCTAATCATGAAAATTTACCTGTCCATATATAGGAGTTTGCAATTGCTGCAAGGGAGAGAATGAACCATTCAGGAAAGGATTTAAATTGCGGTCGCCTTGCATTTATCGTGGTTGCGGACATAACGGATGCTATTGCGGTCACTGTAGGTATCGCGGTCGTGAATTTTTTTAAAAATTCGCACAATTTATTGTAAAACATAATAGCGGTTTCGGATGGCGCCGCTACCGTTATATAGCGGCCGCTATACCGGTACCGGACTGCTATTTAAATCCCTGCAGGAAACCATTACCCTTGTCTTGTACATGATCCAACTGATTACATACAAGGAAGAGAAAAGAAAAATTATTTCTCACACAGTCGATCAGATGTAATCATAGAAGAATAGGTGCAAAATTTTAAAGTTCCACACCTTCGATTTAGATTTTGAATAAATAGTTCTGAAGTAAGGGGTTCTTGGAATATTATGAAGCCCAAATCTGTCTCTTTGACTGCGTGGAGTTAGATAACCACGCTGATCCTGTACCATGGAACCCGGCCAACATGTGGATGACTTGGGTGAAGGCAATGAACAAATGATTCTGATTCAAAATTGTCACTGAGCACTGTTGGTCTTTCATCTTTTGATATAGCACTCTTAGAACCTAAGTTTATTTCTGGTGTCCTCATTGTCATGTATGCTTTTGCAAGTTCAATAGGTGAGCATCCAGTTTCATTTGGGAGCTGCAGTGTTTCATAGAATTAAATTTGAAATAAACAGGGAAAAAATAAGAACGACACAAGCACATCAAGTTTCAATGTACCTAACAATTGACATATGTTAGGCGTGCCCAACGATGCAACTCTCTGCGTGGACTAACATATTACAGAGATCGACAGACAGATAAAGACTGAGAGATGAGATACTTAACTGATACAATAGAAAAGAAACAAAATTGAGGGAAATGCCCTGAGAGTGGATAAACTAGTGTGCATCAGAAAATTTCCCTTTTATGTTGGCAGCTCCACAAGCGCTCAATCTCATCCTAACCAGCCTTCCTTTTCCCAATCAGCCAATAGCTTAAGTAACTTTATTAGATTATTTATCTATGACAAGTCTATTCAAAATTATTAAACTGACAAGTATATCATAACTACTAGATAAAGAGTTCACTCCATTTGAGCCTTTCACTTCTTAAGTTACAATTATGAGATATCCATCATATAAGCACCTATGCGCATCCAACCTCCCAATGGAAAAAATTATCAGAAATTTGGAGCTCCTTAATATCTATGATCGAATAATTAAATCATATCATAACTACTTGTGATTAAAGTGTACGTTATTTGCACCTATCACTTCTTGAGTTATAATTATTTCCATCAAATAAGTACCTAAGAATCTAAATGAACAAATAAGAATCTCACAGCTCCTATTCTCTCTTTTCAGTTTATGTTTTAAGGAATTCTACCTTAAAGGGTGAAGTATTCCAGCTTTGGTGAGAATGCAAGATCTTTTGTCTCCTTTCTTTTATGGCATTGGTTCACATCACAACCAACCTAACTAGCTCTATTAAAACCATAAAATTGACACCTATCAATTCAAACCCTAGCTGAACCCACACCAAAGCAACTTTCAAGTTTCAAGTGACACCACCAATGAGATTACTGCTCATAACCCAAATCAGTAAGGATGTTTATTTCAATTTTTTTTAATTTTGCCCAAATTGAATCTTGTTCTTTCTAAACCAACCAGAACACTAAAATATACTCTCTCGTCCAATTACACCCTAAAATTACAAGGTCTTAACCACCAAACAAATAGATTGCTGTATGTTGATGCAAACCGAATGCAAGGGTACTACAAGCTATGTTACTCTAACTGGGGTGAGTGTAACAGATTCAATTTTCTTTTGAAGTTTTTTCTGTACATTTAGACTTTAGACAACAGGACCCCATACTATGTCCATAGGATGTGTTGCAAACAGAAATTTCAAGGAAACTAAAGAGTTGAGGCAACATACTCTTAAGTTGTATTTTTGCACAAGGATTATACATGTACAGCTACTAACATAAGGCACAGCATCAACCTCAGTATTTCACGCAGATACCAGTGTTCCAAAATACAAGTTCATTATAATGATTTTCACTCACGGTTTAGGAAGGGGGGTTCCCACATCCCATACAGCTTTATTTGAATCATCCTGTTTTCCTTCCGTTGGCCTCCTTAGGTTCTGAGAACCTATAGTATCTTTGGCACCTCTAGCGGACAGGATTATATCCTCACATTCTTGATGAACTTTAGGAACATCAGCAGACCTTGAATTCATAATCTCAATCATATGATTAATTTCATCCCTGGATACAGTTTATAGATGTTAAAAGCCATATTAGATAATAATCAGCTCTTCACACCAATTAAATGGTCTCCTTGAAATATAGAAACGAACAGGGATATATGAATAAGTGTGCAGAGAGGGATGAAAGAAGAAATCATTAATTAATAAAATAAAAAATCAAGCTCATTTATAATAGCTGGGATATGAACAACAAGGAGAGAATGTATAATCTCACAGGATAACAACAAGAACTCACCTTGAAAATGTTTTCTCCTCCATTAGCTTCTCAATTTTCAAAAGTTTGTCATCCTTAATCTCACTGTCAACACCTTTTCGTTTTTCAGCAAAGTCCAAACCAGCCTTTGATCCATCACTTGTTCCGCTAGTATTAGCTGTTTTAGAAACTCCAAACTAGAAAAAAGAGTGCAAATATAATCATTCATGCTAACTCATTAAGAAAAGCTAAATTAACCCCCTTTTTTTTTCACTTGAAAAGGGTAAGTACAATGTGATTTAACAGAGTTTAATGCGATTAACACAAATATATGGATTTGGTGAACAAAATCCTTACAGTTGAAGAAGAAATTTGATCTTTGCCACTAGGATGTTCCTCTATATCTTCACCCAAGTTCACAGTTTCCAACAGAAAAAGTAACAAAATTCATCATGTAATCACATTAAAACATTTAATGAACTACTAATCAGAAAAACATAACCCCCAAATATTCTCCCACGCTTGTCACTGACAAAGTTACTTTTGATCACTAAAAAATCCTACTAATCACGAAGAAGAGAGAATTTTTAACGAAGAGACGCGTTCTTTTATATGAAGAGAAAAAAATAAAAACTAACCATGAGTTTGGGGTTCTGGCGGCTGGAGGGTATCGTTCGTGAGGTGTTTAGAGAAGAGAGAGGGGAAGATTCTAGAGGCGCCGCCGGCTACAAGACGGCAAGCCGGATCGACAAGTTTGGAGAGAAAGCGGCCGTGTAGGGTTGGTTCTGCTGAGGGCGGGCATAAGGTGTAGCCGGAGGTCGATGCGGCGGTTGTCTCCTTGGCTTGCCACCGACGCCGCGATCTATTGTCTGGGGAACTTGCATTGAGTAGGACGGCGTCGTTTATGTAGTTCTCTCCATTTGAGTGTCTTTGTCTCAGCACAATCACGCATCACACTCACTGTGCGAAGTGCTAAAGCACCCTGTCTACACTCTTTTTTTTCTTCGTTTTCCTTTTTAGATACATTTGGTTTTAAGTTTTAACCCTCTTTCATCATCTTCTTTTTTCCTAATTTTGGGACCGTTTTATTTAAACCCATAGGCAGTTCCCAGTTCCCACGTGGTCAGATGAAGAAAATTTATGTATTATTCAATAATTTTTTTTATGAACAGAAGTTATATATAAGGATTAAAACCTATACTATATTAAAGCAAGCTCCCGACAACCATTAGCTCAATACGATGATGTTTCTGAACTTTGTTGTCCTAGAGTTTTGGACCCAACTATACAAAATACATACTCCCATTTTAATCTCCATCAATGTGTAAATGTGTTTTTATATTATATAACTAATATATTACAGCAATAAAAATATCAAATATTAATTAATTTAAAATATTTTTTTGAGATATAATAATTTAAAATATTGAAATAGGAGTAATTAGCATTTGATAGGGTACAAGTAGATGTGTGCATGGGCCGGGACGGGCCGGGTTCAGCTTAAAATTTATCTAAACTCGATCCGAATAAAAATACTAAAATTCGGGTCTGACCCCGTCCGCCCATATTAATTTTTATATAATTTTAAAAAATATATAATACATCAAAAATACTAAAAACATCAAATTAACAAGCAAATGGCTCTAAAATAATGACAAAATTAACAGATGTCTTTATAATAATAACAAAATTAACAATAAAATAAAATTTATACAATATCTAAACAATAATAACAAAATAATAGCAACATAATAGTAATATGGTAGCAAAATTAGGAGAAAACAACAAAAATATTATTTAAAAATATTTTTTTGTCTTTTAGTGAATTCGGGCCGAGCCAGGCCAAAATACCTTATCTGAGGCCCGGCCCATTTTTTAAACGGGCCCTATTTTTTGCCTAAGCTTATTTTTCGAGCCTATATTTTTGTCCAAACCCTCCCACATTTCAGGCGTTCTTTTAGGTCAAGTCGGATGGCCCGACCCATGAACAAGTCTAAATGCAACCTTAGGAAAAAAAATTTAGAATGACTTAAATAGTAAACAAATTCAGTAAAAAAACTAATCATCAGTCCATCCTCTTAATTAATTTAGAACTAATTGCGGTTTCATCCAAAATTAGCAATCAATTAATTCTAATTCAAAGAAACATTTGATTGTTAAAACCTCAGTTAAAAGTGATATATATATATATATATATATATATATATATATATTTTAAATGTTAATATAAATAAAGATATCTATTTTCATTTTTAAACTCAAAAGTTTTAGCATTTGAATGAGAAATACCGTAATTCCAAATACCAAGTGTTTTTCATTAGAAGAACGCACGTAACGCTAGTGACGTCATTTTATGTTTAGTCATCCTATATACAAAATAATCATCCCTATAACAATCATTAATTAATAAAGATAAGTTTGTCAATTTTTTTTATAGAATATACCATACAAACTGATCCTATCTATCTTTGATCTAGAAGAAATTTGGCTGTAAATTTCATCGGGACAGGTATAACGTGTTTGCTGATCACAGTGTTAACGTGGCGAATTTCACGTGAAATGCTCTGACTGCAAATTTAGACTTTTTGCATTGCTTGCTTCCATCTCCATGGTTCAAGGGTGAAGCACCACGTCTGATTCTTACCTCTTCATACATGCATGCTGGATTCTACAAATTGTTAGCTAAAAAACACTGTTGATGTCCCTGTTGGTACCCAACACACCTTTCCAGTTTCAAAAACAGAATTATGTTGGTCGTCTTCCTGGGAATTCCTGTACATTCCTTCTCTTTGCAAAACCTGGAATAATGATGAAATCTGATAATAACACTTTTATGTGACAAGGGTTTTAAAATGTTAAAAAAAAAAAAACTGTGCCTTTTGTAGCATTCGTGATAAGATCAACAATAAGGAACCAATCTCTTCAGAAACCGTCGTGGTT
Source organism: Gossypium australe (assembly GCA_005393395.2). NCBI lineage: Eukaryota > Viridiplantae > Streptophyta > Magnoliopsida > Malvales > Malvaceae > Gossypium > Gossypium australe. The sequence continues at coordinate 2,291,265 of CM016626.1, forward strand.
ATTGTAATCGTCAACTTTAGCAGCGTCATCCAGTAGAATTGACAAAATGGCTAACAAATTTAGACATAAAATTAAAATACAACGAAAACACCAACGCAAAACATAACTGTAAAAAAAAAAAAAAAAAAAAAAAAAACTACAAAATTTTATTCATAACATATGCAAAACATCATTAGAGAGATTGCGTCATTGGTCATATCTTATTTTACCTTTTTACATGATACGGCTCCAACGATGAGAAATGTAGAAAAGCTCTCTCCATAACTACAAATCTCATCCTTTATACACGTACATATACATATATATATATATATATATAAACAAAACAAGAAGGGCATATTAACAAAAGTCAGAAACTGCTAAATACAAAGGAGCAGCAGCCAAAGGAGAAGGCGATGGAGGAGCTCCGTGGAAAAAGCTCTGTTCTAATCTCTCACTCGTATTTTCCCTTACTACTTCTTCTTCTTCTTCTTCTTCTTCAGCATCCCAAAGAAATCGCGCATATGATGCTAGCACAAAACTGCAGTTACATCAAAAAGAATACATGGTTAAATGTTCTTAATGATTAAAAAAACCCATTGTAGTTTTGGAGGTATTTACCAGTCGCCAGGGGCGGATTTAATAGCTTGATCGAAGTAAGCTTCAGCTCTCCGATCATCTTTGTGAGTTTGCCATATTAACTCGGCGTACATAGACAAAACATTCCCATCATTCGGGTTTATCAATATTGCCCTCCCACAATATTCCTCGGCTTTCACGAAGTCCCCTCGTACCTGTACGGATTTCTAACGTTAGATTCAAACTCTAAATTCAAAACCTCTTTTTTTCTTTTTGTGATGAAAGACTTGAATCGATATATAAGCAAATTTACCTCCTTTAAAAATTTAGCGTAATTGCTGAGGAGAAGTGTATTTCCAGGATTAGCCTCGATCATTTTCTGATAATACAAATCGGTACTATCATTTCCGTTTTTCGAATCCCAAAAGCCCCATTCGTTATCCTCACAGTCCGAACCACCACCTCCTCTTCCTCCGCCGAAGGATTTTCCCCCACCACCGCCTACCCCACACTCTTCCACCTCTTCTTCCTCAACACAGATCCCATTCAAGGGCACGTTATTATTCTTAGCGGTTTTCATCTGGGGGACGACCAGATCCCTCAAATCCGTATCCGACACCGTCCTCATCATCCTCCAACTCGAATCGTCGATCGACCCTGCAGAAATGGAGCACGAACATGAAACGGTTCGGGTCAGGGCACTCTGGTGCAATAACTCCGGCGCAGGAGAGAAATTCTTCGAGTGTGAGACCCATGAGTCACGGATCGGTATTGACGAACTCCTTAAAAGCATTTTTGTACTAAAATGAAATGTGGACAAAAAAAGAGAGGATATTTTTTATTATTAAGCCAACGACAAGTATTTATTTTTCGGCCCTCGCTTCTCTGCTGCAACTGCAGTGTTAACAATAGAAGTTGAGAGGGAAGAAGCAAGGCGGTGGAGGGATTTTTATATAGAGACCAAGGTGAAGTAGGGAAACGATCTGGTCCGTTGATTTTAGTGATTGGATCTGACACATTGATGTGAACGTGCGTTTTTGTTGGGTTGTGTTATTAATATTTTGTATTTTATATATTTTATACTATTAATATTTTAATAATTCGATAATTATATTTTGTATTCTATTAATATATATCATGTAGGTTAAATTTAAGGAAATTTATTTATTTTATGTAAAAAATTTCAGTCATCCAATAAATATTAATTCATATAATATTTTAAATAGATAAGTTAAAAATATCAAATCAATTTGAAATTTTACAATGTATGACAAGTACAATTATGTTGATAAATTTAATAGTTGAATTATTAAAATATTAATGGTATAAAAATACACAAAAAAATGTACAATTGTTATAGTTTTACAATGGTATAAATAAATATCTTCCCTTTAAAAGAAGGTAGGGAGCATATATGGAAATCGTCTTTATAATTAAATTTTAAATATGATTTTTTTTATCATTTTTAGTCTGAATTTATTTACAAATCAACAATGGTGTATAATTACATTAATTAGACATTTAAATATATAAATGCTAAACCCGTAATTATATTTGTTTTATTGGTGATCTTTTAACACATCAAACGACACATTAATTGATAATGATAGTAGCATTTGTTTTGTTGACAATATATGAATTCGTATATTAACATTATAATAACTTTTTTAAAAATATTTTTATTAATTAACACCGATATTAAACATCATATGATAAATCACAATGTATAAAGGACTTAAAATTGTGACTAATACAATATATTATTATTGATTAATTATTACTAATTTTATATTTCTTAATCAGTCAATCAACAATAATTACATAATACTTTTAAAAAAATATAATTATATATATTATCAAATAAGATACAAAGTAAAAATGAAAACTTTGAATTTTAAAATAGTTATTTTAAAATTATATTTAAAGTGGATCTCATTTTTAAATTAAATTTAAATATGATTTTATTTCCATTAATAAGAATAACAATAATAAACAACTTTAAACAATAATTTTCGCTTTTAATTTTAATTTCTAATTTCATGCTTTTATGAAATTACTTAATTACTTTTAAAAATATAAAAACTTTAAAACGGTTTAACATGCATATTTTAAAATAAATAGTTTTATTTTTCAAATTTTATAAAAGTTTACATAAATGCTTAAAAATAGGTAAAAGATGTTAAAACACAATAGGATTTGTTAATCAAACATGAGATAATTTAAGGGTAAACTATAAAGATAGTCACTTTTTTTTTCTTGGATTATATTTTAGTCACTTATGTTTGAAATGTTACGTTTTAGTTACTTATGTTATCGCATTGTAACATTTTAGTCACTAAGCTATTAATTGTCACTAACAGTGTAACGGTAAACTAACGCGCCACGTTAAATCATCATTTCAAACAAAAAATTTAGATTAATTTATACAATCGATCCCCATATTTTTTTATCTAGAGCAATTTAATTTTTTCCTTTTATTTTCTTTTAACTTACTTTTTTTCTTTATTTTTCATTATCTTCTGCTTCTCCCCCTATTTTCCTCCATTCTCTATTTCTTTTAAAGTGTTTTTTTTCTTCTATATTTTTCATTTGTTAAAATTAATCCCTATACTTTTATTTTTTAAACAATTTAATTTTTTCGAGCAAGGCGAGCTTGTGAACTAATTTTAACAAATGAAAAATAGAGAAAAATTACGTTAAAAGAAATGAAGAATGGAGGAAAACAGAGGGAGAAAAAGAATAGAATGGAAAATAAATAAAAGAAAAAAGGAAAGTTAAAAAAATATAAAAGAAAAAAATACTCTGAATGAAAAAATATATTAACCAATTGTAGAATTTAACATAAAATTTTCATTTCAAATGATTATTTAACGTGTCATGTCAGCTTACCGTTACATTATTAACGACAATTAACAGCTTAGTGACTAAAATATTACAATATGATAACGTAAGTGACTAAAACGTAATATTTCAAACATAAGTGACTAAAATGTAACCTGAGACAAACAAAAATGACTATTTTGATAGTTTACCAGTAAATTAAAAATATTTTTAATGTAACTTAATTAAATAAAAATTTAATTTAAAACTTGAAATTTTGAATTTTTTTAGGAATTTTTGTTCATTTAGATTTTTTAAAATTATTAAATATATTTTGAAAAAGAATAGTTTATATTATTTTAAGAGTTTAAATTATACTAGTATAACTTTAAAAAGTCGTTTTTATGACATCTACTAAAGTACATTATTATTTTTTAATCAATGTCGTACACTCTCTAATTTAGATCAATTATTTTTAACAATACTTTAACTCTAATATTCTTTTTTTTCATCAATTAAATAGAAGCAATTAATAATAATGATAAAAATAATATTAGGGTTTATACTTATGAATAGGATTTAGATTTTAGAAATTAGAATTTTGAGGATATGATTTTAAATATTAAGCTATGATAATTAATTTGGTGTTCATGGATGTATTATTTTATTAATTATGTTTTAAACGAAGTGATTTCTTTAGTAACATTTTAATTCAAAAATCAAGTCTAAATAAAAATCTAATGGATTTTTTTCATCTTAAAAAAAATTTAAATCAAAATATTGAAATTTAAGATGAAATTGTGGATGTGCTATTAAACTATTAAAAATGAATAATATATTTATTTCATGCAGTCCGTTCTCTTATTAATAGATACCTGAAAGATAATTTTTTAAAATCATCTTAATTTAAATTAAATGTATCTATTCAACCATTATTTTTTTAAAGAATATAATGCGAGGATGTCAATTATATATATTTATCTAAGAAAAGTAGAAAACAACAAAAAAGTAAATTGTAATTTAGAAGAAAAGAAAACGACTATTTTACCAAACTAACCTAAAAAAAATTTAATATTTACAAAAATAACTCAGGTTTAAAAACAATCACAAAAATGACCTGAAATGAACAGTAGATTGGGATTTTGGCCTGTCAATGGCTGGAACCCCATTGTGTTTTGAACCAATGATTGTCTAATTATTGTGTCAGGCTTTAAAAAATTGATTTTTTTGGTTTTGGCATGTCAATGGCCGGAACCAGGGTATTTTTTTTTAAAATCGTATAAAATCGGTATACCCAAATTTAAAAAAAAATTTTGAGTGCTGGTCTGTCAATGGCCGGCACCCCCTGTACCGAAAAAAAATTTTTGCGCCCAATTTTTTGCCCCCATTAATAGGCCAGCAAGCAAAAAAAAAATTCGGGAAAGAGGTGCCGGCTATTGACAGGCCAGCACCCAAAAAATTTTTTTTTCGAGAAAGGTACCGGCCATTGACAGGCCAGCACCAAAAAAAAAATTTCGGTACAGGGGGTGCCGGCCATTGAGAGGCCAACACCCAAAAAAAAAAATTTTCAGTATAGGGGGTGCCTACGAAAAAATATTTTTTTTTGGTACATGGGGTGCCGGTCATTGATAGGCTAGCACCCAAAAAAAAATTTTTTCGGTACAGGGGTGCCGTCCATTGACAGGCCAGCACCCAAAAAAATTTTTTTTTGGTACAGGGGGTGTTGGCCATTGACAGGCCAGCACCCAAAAATTTTTTTTCGGTACAGGGGGTGCCGGCCATTGACAGGCCAGCACTCAAAAATTTTTTTTTTTAAATTTAGGTATACTGGGTTTATACGATTTTAAAAAAAAAACCTTGGTTCCAGTCATTGACAGGCCAAAACCCCAATCTACTATTCATTTCAGGTTATTTTTGTGATTGTTTGTAAACCTGAGTTGTTTTTGTAAATATTAAATTTTTTTTAGGTTAGTTTGGTAAAATGGCCTAAATGAAACTCATACCTCCCTAGAATTGCCCAATCAAATAAGTGAACTTTTCTCCATAGTCACGCTCGAAGGGGACAAGTACACTTTTAACATTTTCAAGAGCAGTAGACCCCACTGGAAATGTCACGTGACCTTAAACCCTTCAACACCGTCGTGGTGTATACCTGAAGTGATTCAACGGTTCTGATTCATCCTCTACACGTGATACAATAAATACCAGAGGCGTTTCATTCCCCTAGGAAAAGGTTTTTCCCACGGTATACACCCATGAAAAAATAAAAAAACCTTGGGTTTGAAGTTGAAGGACAAAAGAGCCAGTGGGTGCAAATTGAAAGCAAGCCATATTGAAGTGGTGGAGCCCAAGGAGGTTGGGCTCAACGGTGTGGAGTTTCAGAAGGCGTCAAGTCAAGAATGTCATCTCTGGGGTGTGCTATTATTCATTGGTTATAAGTGGACGGATGCAGCTCCCTTTTATTAGATTTATGGGTCCCGCCTAAAGTAATTTCATCTTTACACTTTAGCCTACCCACTTGCAATAAGGCTAATTTTGTCTTTTGTGGTGTCTAATTATTTCTTCATTCAAAGCAATAACAATACATTCTTGAATTATTATATTCATTTAAAATTATGGTCTCAAATTATTAGATATCAATTAATTTTTTTATTATTCCAATCCCTTAACAATGGACAATATTGTCCACCAAAAGAGGGTTTTGCCTCTCCTTTGTGGCAAGTTGTGTATGGTTCATGGAGAAGAATGCCTTCAACTATAATACTATATATCCTAACAATTGACCTATATAGGGCTTTTTTACCAAACTAACCTAAAAAAATTAATATTTACAAAAATAACCCAAGTTTAATAACAATCACAAAAATAACCTGAAATGAACAATAGATTGGAGTTTTGGCCTATCAATGGCCGGAACACCCTTGTGCTTTGAACCAATGATTGCCTGATTATTATGTCAGGCTTTAAAAAATTGATTTTTTTGGTTCCGGCCTGTCAATGGCAAGAACCAAGGTTTTTTTTTTAAACCGTATAAAACCGGTATACCTAAATTTAAAAAAATGGAAAAAAAATTTGGGGTGCTGGCCTGTCAATGGTCGGCACCCCTTTCCCCAAAAAAATTTTTTTTTGGGTGCTGGCCTGTCAATGGGTGCAAAAAATTGAGAAAATTTTTGGTGATTTTGGTGCTAATTGTGTGTAAGTAAAGAAAACTTTTTTTGAGAGAGCCATCAAAATGAGAGTGTTTTGTAGTATAACATTAAATTTTTATTGTGGATTATATATAGAGTTTTTTGTAGTGTACAACCGAATTTCGGAGTTGAATTATATACTGTCATATTTTAGCGGAGTTGAATTATATACTGTCATGTCCACCCTAAAGGTTATGCCATTAAGGGTTTGATGATTATTTGCACTATAGATGGCTAATCGAGTTGTCCAACGCAGATGGACATTATCTATGGTGCAATACTATTTATTCCGCAATTAGGTTGTGGTTGGAACCGGTTGGTAGAGTCTCCATGCAAAGATATCTCATGGGACAATATAAGAATAAAAGGTCTGGAGCAGAAGACGATTAATTGTGAAGAAACAAGTACCGATGCAACGCAGATCTGATTCAAGCAGAAGACGATTAATTGTGAAGAAAGTAGTATTGAAAATAATTGTATTATTTCTTAAGAATGTTTGTATTTTTTTTTATATCTGTAAATTTAATATTGTAGAAGTAGAATGATAGTATTTTATTTGTATGTTTGTAAATTTAAATTGTCGTGTAGTCTTACTTATTTGAATGATTATTTTTTAAATATTACGAAGTAAATTATTAAAAAAAATTCGATACAGGGTTTTTTCTATTTTTTTTTAAAATTTAGGTGTATCGGTTTTATACGATTTAAAAAAAAATACCCTTGAGCCAAAAAAATCAATTTTTTAAAGCCTGACACAATAATCAGGCAATCATTGGTTCAAAACACAAGAGGGATCCGCTATTGACAGGCCAAAACCCCAATCTACTGTTCATTTCAGGTCATTTATGTGATTGTTTTTGTAAATATTAAATTTTTTTAAGTTAGTTTGGTAAAAAAGCCCCTATATAGTATACGTTAGGGATTCGAATCCCACCAAGGACGAGATGCTCATGTTGTCTCTTGACGGGTGGCCGTATGTTCATGTACAGTCGAAGGTGCTCCCCTCTATGAACCGTACACAACTCTCTATGGAAGGGGGGCAAAACCCTCCTCTGAGTAACAATACTTTCCATTATTAACAATTCGGGTCTATGTCCTAAAAAACGATAGTTCAAAAACTTATTCCAAAAAAACCATTCAATCCTTCAATATACACATAATAATTATACATTATAAGACTCGAATATAAATTCTTAAATGTAACCAATTCATCATTTACTATATTCTTAAATGTAACCAATTCATCATTTACAAAACTCAAACTTCTATATCACCTTTTTTCAGGTCAAGCATTTTGAAATCTCAAACAATCTTTTTCTTTTCTTTTTTCAACATTACTGTTGGTTAATCGGACCTAAAATGAAATAAAATTATAAATACTGCGATGGAAGTGATTGAAAATGAAATTAAAGCCCAGATATTTAAATTTTATATTTTGTGTATATATATTTTTGGACAATCTCATTATAGATTCTCATTATATCTGTTGGTTTTTTTTTTACATAATGCATATAACAACTTATAGTTATTCCCCAACCCATAAATAGGAGGATAATGCGCTTCAGCACACTGAAACCGATGCCTTTCTGCATTAAACTAAGACTCAATAGGCTATATTTTAATATCAACAAAAATTGAATACAATCTTAATTAACTTTATTTTACAATTTCTAATAATCAGGTGGTTTCCACAACTCTTTCACTATTTATTTATTATAAAGTATTTAAAATATATTTTATAATTAAAATAAATAAAAATATAATTTTATTTATTATTAAAATTGAATTGAAGCAAAAAATATGTTATCCAAGCCTGAGTGGAAGCTAGCTGACCTTATCCATGTGCGGAAAAATGGGTTAACAAAGTAAATCACATCGATTTAACAAAAATAAATAGGCTTAGTCGATTTCTGCAGTTTATTCACTGCTTGTTGGTTTTGAATTTCAAAACTAGACGCACTCAATAATAACCATACTGAAGCCCAAATATCTATATTCATACCCAATACCCAACCCAACCCTAACAAATACCTAACCTAAAAAAATTAATTTATTCACATTTAATTATCCTGTAATAATTCCTCGCCATTTTTGCCCCATTTATGATGATTTTAAATATTGTCCACACAAAAGGAAAAAAGAAGTCCATCGGAGAAAATGGCAAACCCCAAAAACATAAAAACCAATTTTTTTTTCCTTAATATATAAATCCCATTATCATATGAAACAAAGATGGTTTAGGACACCGCAATCATGAATTTTGACAAATATTAACCTAATTCATGAAAATTTTCAACTAAAGTGATTTTTCACCAATTTTTTTATAAAAATTTAAAATTAAAAATAAAGTTCAAAACCAATTTAAACTGATGAAATTAAATTTTATTATTTCAATCGATTTTAATATGTAAGTCGATTCATGAATATATCCATTGATACTATTATTAATACATATAAATTGGAATTTCAAAATGCACACATCTACTATAATGCATCGTTTCTCTTTTATTGCATGTACAGTTAATCATAAAATATTTTCATTCTCATAGAAAGATATCTAACCACCACACTCTACTTCATGTTTACTATCAATTCCTTTTCTTCATCATAATGAAAGATTTTCTGCTATCCTTAAGACATGCGTACTGTTTTTTTTCCCTTCATTTTCGAGTGTGGTCAAATCTCACAACTTGGTCGCGCAAACACTACATTTTTGGCTTTGTCAGAGGAATGTTTCCTCATGTTGTTATTTGTCTCTCCTTGTGCCATTTTCATCTTCATTGATTCCAATTTGTACCTTGCAGCACCATTTACGCCATTCCTATCCATCTTCTTTTACATGATATTTACACAACAAAGGTGAACTTGTTATAGCAGATTGATAAAATCCCCTGTAATTTTCCATTTCATGATTACATCATCTATGCTGCTAGTCTTTTCTTCTAAGCTGCCAACCCTATATGGGCTACACCAATCCCCGCTTTATAGTTTTGCCGAACTTTTCGTGACTTCGATAAGGATATGTACCAATCGCCAATTAATTGCTCGTGAACTTTTGGTTAATTTCTTTTTTTACATGTAAAAGAATGATATACCACACATGAAAGTTAATAGTGTACCTGTATGGGCTTGGACTCACCTTTGTCTCTAAAGCTTTCACCAACCCACCGTCGTGCTATAAAACTATGTCTGCCGTGTACGTATCATTTTTCCAGGTTAATGGACCATAAAATCCTTACAAGATGCAGGAATAGGATCAAAAGAATTTATTACACCATGTTGATGTGTATATGGTAGCTAGCTAGGTTCATATGAATGTCCCTTTGTTTCTTCTTCCTTGCTTTTTGCCCTTTCCATAGAGAAAAAACCTATGGGGCCGATGCATTACAATGCAGGTCCCGTTACTCTTTATATTTTTAGATCATTCTTTTTTTTTTTTTTTTTGGTGGCAAAAGCATCACGTGTGAATGTCTACACCATATTCAATTCAATGATATGCTACGTAACTGCAATAATAATAATGATTCATTTCAAAGCTCAATTCTCCATGTTTGCAAATGGAGCCTCTCTGTTCGTCTTGGATTTCACTTGTTTTATTTACTGTCATAGGCAGTTGAGTAGATTAGCAGCAATCTTCACCACTGTTTGCTACTGCTGAATCTGATGGATACCCTACACTAAAACCAACCCATTTCTTAAAAACATATGTAGCTATAATTAATGTTAAATAATCCTGCAATCATTGTTAACATTTTCAAAACCATATTCCTATAGGCAGCCCTCTAGTTCCCATTATACTGCCCTGCTAGCATTAACACACCCATTTCGTTTAACATTTTCACCTACAAATTCAATCTTTTTTATCTGGGGTTTAAAACCATATCCCAGAGGATTAATTTATGTAAGCAAAGGATTAATTTATGTAAGGACTTTGTGTGTGTGTGTGTGTTTTTTTTTTTTCTTTCAATTGGCCCTCTCATTCAATAAAGGGGAACAGCAACAGTTGTGAAAGACAGCAGTAGAAGTAGTAGTTGTCGTTAGTACAAGGGGCTACTATTAGACAACAGGGCTACTTATAGAGTACCCTTTCATCAGACATCAACCCATGTGGTCTGTATTTTTTTCTTACCTATTAGCTATCATTAAATACCCTTCTTTAATTGTGAATTCTTTCTTTTAACATCGAGGAGATAAAACCAGTGCACACAATTTTTTTTCTGCTGCCATTTTGGCTTTTCTTTTTAACCTGCAATCATAATACTAAACTAAAGCAAAAAAAAAAAAATCATAATAAAAAGTTGGAAAGTCTCCATTTCTAGTTTCTTCCCTAAAAGGAGTTTATATTACAGTGTCGTATATAGATGAATATATGTTCAGCACTAAACAGTACATATTTTCATATATTTTTTTGATAAATCACACATGTTTCTAAATAATAAAAAAAGTTAGAATAACACAAATTATGACAGTCATGAATTTGGTTTTACTTTAGTCAATTCATGCCGTCCACAAGAGAGATGAGGTCTGGTCTCTACTTTATTAATGTTTTGTTCCCTAAAAAGATATGTAAGTCACACTAGGAGTGGTAACACTCCGGTTTTTGTTGTAATTTTTTCACTGTTTCTCGAAAACCGTAATAAAAGTACTTTTTTTTTTTTTTTGCTTTGATCCAAAGTTGTTTTACAGAATAAATCAATAATTAACAACCTTCCTTTCATTACATCCGCTTTGTTAACCTACTATTTTTCTACTAACAAAAGCTGAGCTCTCCCACGGCTTTGCAATTAGAGCCTGTTATAACTTAATTAATCTAGAGACCACATTTACTAGTTTTTTTTTTTTTTTAAATTTATGAAGGATCTTGTATATATTAAATAAAAACTTAACTCAATTCGCGAGACAGGTACAGAAAACCATAAAATCTTAATATATAAATCATTTGAATACAAATCCGAACATTTGGTCTATTAATCAAAAGTGTTTCTTATATTTATGTTGTGGAATTGAATTGTAAAAATTACTTGCTAATACTTGCTAATGGTGTACCGATTGTGACAAAAAAAAAGAACATTGAACACGAGTAATATAATCAACAAGTGTTGGATGAGTGATAAGATATATTGTACTCTTAGAAAAATAATTTAAGTTAAATATTTGAAAATAACATTGTTTGAAGAGAAGCCACAAATACTGAAAAGTTTACTTCAATTGTTCAAAAAACCAATAAAAAGACTTTGTTCATTGTTTGTTATTTTTAATTATTTTTATGCAAATTTTTAAAGGATTTTCTGCAACAAAATTTATTATTGATTTTTGTTCTCTTCTCTCTCATCTTTGGATGAGATGAGACATTTGCTAATTAAGGATATCGTTGATTTGAACTTATGTTCTTAGAGATGAGATATGCTTTAAGATAATCTCTATTGATGCTCTTAAGAGTTGTGATAAACGATTTTGGTACTTTTCGAATAGAGTCTACAATTCTCATTTAGGTTACTCTTGACTCGTCATTCTTTTTTATCTCGATAAGTTGTTATTATAATGACTACATTTTGCGAAAAAATTCATAGCTTCTCAAGATTGCACTACACACTATCAACAATTCCTTATGACATGCTTGATGTTACCACTAACGAAAATCTCACCAAGAGATTTCAAAATATGGATGCTTGATGTCCACAATGTGAGGGGGAAGTGATATTCATGTTGTTGGTTTTTTTTTTTTTTTCTTTTAACTTGTATTGTTTGGCTGGTGTAGCCACTCTAATATCATATTACCAGTGGATCATCTGGTCGTCGATTGTATAGCTTAGGTCATTACTTCACCTTTTTTCTTTTTACTTTGCTTGATTGAAGGACAATGACTTTTCTGAAGGAGCTTTGGGTCCATGGGGAGAGAAGCAGACCAAGTTTTTGGAAGCTGAGAAACTCTAGTTTTAGGCTTTTTATAGATTTTGGTTTTCACTTTCCATGCAAATTAATTACTTGTATGTACTATATCCCTTGGTCTTACACGTTATTTAGCCAAATAATTGTCTTTCACCGTCTGTTTGTATTCATATACAATACTACCCATTCTTTACGTAAACATGATTTTCAAACATGCTGCGTACAGTACGGCTATCTAAATTACTACAGTATATAAAGCTTTCACCATGAATTATAGTATATTATATAATCAATAAATCAAAGCAAATAAAAAAGGAATTTGGTGGGCTTTGATTCAATAATTCGGAAAAAAAATACAGAAAAAGAAAAAAAGTGAAGAAAGAGAGTCAAGCCAGCTTACAAAAAGATGAAAGAAGATGTAACTTCAGTCAATTCATCCTGAAACATGAAGACAGAGAGTAACTATTTCTTGATTGCGAGACTTCAAAAAATAAATTTTAAAGTTATATTCTATGGGACCCCCCCCACCAAATTCTCATCAGAGATGCATTGTATTTTTCTTTCTTTAGTTGCTTTGAGTTGAAACTGATGAGAGATGCTTCTGTTTTTACAGGCAAATTAACCCCCCCCCCCCAACCATCATCTTCTTCTCTTTGCATCAAAATATTCACATCTTTCTAATTCCTTGAGAAACAAACAATCTCCATTCCTTAAAACTCTATGCTGCTGTTGCTGCTGCTTGTAGACAAGACTGATGATGGCTTCATTCAAACACAACCCACTTGAACTAAAAGTCACAGTTCTCAGTGTCATGTTCATCTTTTACCTCACGTTTTTCCCTTCCAAATCAGGTAAATAAAACAAACACGACACATATGAAACTTATTGTCATCATCATATATGTTAATGTTATGTGTACTAACATTTTATTCATGGATGGTTTTTTGGGGCACAGTATCAGTAACAGCAGGTAATGATAACAATATAAAGCAAGAGAAAACAGTTCTGGGTTCGAGGCCACCCAAGTGTGTGAACAAGTGTTTCAGTTGCAGACCATGCATGGCTACTTTAGTTGCTTCTCCTAATCATAGAAATACTCGAAGCTCTTCATATCAAGGTGATGAAAGCTATTATCTGCTTGCCTGGAAATGCAAATGTGGGAATAAATTCTTCCAACCTTGACTCCCCCCTCCCCCCCCCCCAAAAAAAATATTAATGTATACATATAATGCTAAACCCTATTGTAGTTGTCAATGAATCTCCCATTGTCAAACTGCTGGTCTCTTCTCTACTTTTTTTTTTTTTCTAGTGCCATAAACATTAATTTAGCTCTATATTGTCTCTCGTTAATGGTTTTTAATATTGTTATGCTAAAGCAGCTAAAGGCCTAAATGTTTTATTACTGTATTTCTTTGGGTTAAACAGTGCATGCAATGATTATTTTTCTTTCTGTTTTTTGATTGAAATTTTATAAACTTTGGGTGTAAAAAAAGGAAATCAATTTTCAAGATTTAAGAGAGATCTGCTTGATATCGTCATACTGTTTCCAAGTCTCGGCAACACTGAATTTCAATTTTTCTTAACACTGATTTTCGGTTTATTAATTAATAGGGATTTGGTACTTGAAAGTTTTGACTTTTTTAAACATGGTATTTATGATTTTATCCAATAGCATATGTATTTGGCAGTAACACATTAGAAAAACTTATCGATATCGATGAAATGATGTATTAAGGGTAATTAATTTGAAAGATTACTCTTAAAAATCCAAGACCATTGGAAAACAATATATATTGTAAAAAAATTTCCCATTTTTTCTTTGTCATTTTTCTTCCATCGTGATTTGATCTTTGTGACGAAAGCTACTAAACAGTAGCAGCATTCAACAAACGTTTCATTGAGATTCTTAGGGTTCTATTCTTTTCTTTGAACCGGCTGCTGGAAAGTGGATATATATATATATATATATATATATATATACCTTTCTTGTTCTTTGTTTTAATCATCTTATGAGATTGCGCAACAATGAGGATATTTCTTTTTTTGTGGTGTTATTAGGGAATTCAAAGGGGGACTCTAGTTTCTTGGTTAAAGAAAATTCGGATCTTTCTCAACACGTTGAAGCTCTAAATTTGATCCAAATAAATATTAAAATTGGAGTAAAATATCAAGCTTTATTGATAATAACAAAGTAGTTGCAGTTTCATATATACAGGGAAAAACCTACAAGACAAGGACTCTTGCAAAACAAAACAAAACAATACGACCATAATGAAGGTTGTTATAGCAGATGAGAGATCCACTGCCATAGCCAAAGTTGAAAAGGAAACACTCAAGGACCGCCATAGAGTTTCACACACTGGAACACACTTGAAAGAAAGATATTTATTGACAGATATAAACAACATACTTCATGGGATTGAAAACAACGAAAGCTAAAACACCGACTAGGGAACGGCACATCCAACAGAAATACAACCAAAAGCTATGATGATGATGATTGGAAACTTAAAACCATAACTTGATGATGAGATTCTCCAGGAACCATGGCTATGAAATTGCCTCTGGTGAAGGGAGGCTTTGATTTACAACAGACTTTTACATAGAAAGCCTGCAAAAACTGAGATGGATAGAGGCCATCTGCAAAAGAGCCCAAGTCCCCAGGAAAAATAACCAAGTCATAGAGCCAACCCGCATGGCTACTTAGTTGAACCGAAAAACTGTGCTGAATGTTTTTGCTACCCGTGGGAGATGACTATACGAGATTGATATTTCTACTGTCTTTAACGCCAGAAGTGTAGTTGTTCAGTGGCTCGACCCTCGATTAGAAAAGGATGTCGCATCTCCACAAGCTTTCCACGAGCAGCTCAATGGTTTGGGTGCTGATTGAGTTGCAGTGCTGGAGATTCAACCCCACCAGGGTCTTGCCCAATTTTTTTAGGAAGGTCATGCTTTTGTTTGATACTCCTGAACAACCTGAAAACGAAAGGACTTGCAAGTTGAGTTGCTCTGCGTGAGACAAAGCTGCAATACCGACATCGGTGATTGCACAACTTGACACATCCAAGTCGCTGAGGAAAACACAATTTTCTGCAACTGCTGCCAAACTTGCATCAGTAATCCTCCTGCACCCGTTGAGATTGAGCAACTCGAGGGTTGCGCCATGTAACTTGGTCAAGTGCAAAACGACCTCATCAGTCAAGTTTAAGCAGCCGCTCAGATTCACTTTCACAAGTCCTGCCTCGCAATTCTCCAGAAGAGGCAGAAGACCTGCATCTGTAATGCCACAAAGTCCGCTCAGGTCTACGTGCTGAAGCTGAGGGCACAATCTGCCCACCATAGCCAGGCTGGCAGTTCCGAATCCTGGGCAGTTCCTTATAGACAAGGATTTAAGGGAATTGCAAGAGGAAGACAAAGGAGCTTCCAAGGATATATCCTTAATTCCCATACACTTTACTAGGGTAAGAGATTTCAACCCACAGTTTGAGAGAACACCGATAACCCCGGATTGAGTGACCCTGTTGCACTCCTCCAACTGCAAGCACTCAAGAGAACCAGCAGACTTGGCAAAAGCCACCAATCCATCACCAGAAACGAAGCAACACCTGCGAAGGCACATCTGCTTCAGGTTAGCGCATCCCTTTCCAATGGCTTCAAGACTCACATCAGTTACCCCCCAGCAAGAAGCAATTGTAAAAGAGACCAACTTTTGCAGACCCTGAGCATTACCCATCACCCAAAATCCCTTCTCGCTCACATTTTGTAGACCACTCAGCATTAGATTAGTCACAGACTTGCCATAGTGCCCGATCACAGCAAGAGAAAAATCCGTGATGCTCAAACCCTGAAGCTTAACCTTTGAAAGGACGGAAGATGCTGATGACAACAGGCTTGAAACTCCATCATCCCCAACAAGTGGGCAGTCCTTGATAGAGATGGACTGCAGCTTGGGGCAAAGCTTTCCGATAGCTTGGAGGCCCTCATTACCAATCTTTGGGCAAGATTGGATGCTCAACGCAGTCAAATTAGGGCAGTTGGCGGCGATGGCAATTAGCCCCTTGTTTGAAAGGTGAGGGCACTGACAAAGATCAAGCTTCTCCAACAAATGGCATTCTTTAGCTATCTCGCACAGACCTTCATCTCCAACACGCGAAACATTCCACAAAGAAAGTACCTTTAGAGAAGGACAACCACGTGCTACGGCAGACAGCCCGAAATTAGTTACTCCACGTGAAGAGCTGCTTCCCCTAATAGAAAGCTTTCCTAAACCACCATGACCACTTGTTCCAACCGCCACCGCAGCAAGCCTCATGTCAGTTGCTTTCTTTCCTTCTAAGCACCTTGTAAGATACCCATCATCTTCCTCGGATAAGATCATCTCAACATCACCCGAATTCGAACCAACGTTCTCCTTGACCACCTTTGATGACTCATATTCACCCTTGCGAATGCTGGTCAGAAGCATAAGCCAGTGCTTAGAGACACAAGCACAGGAGCTCCTTTCTTTACCCCCAGAAATGCGTTTAAAGATCTCAACAAGGCATTCATCAGGGAGGACATCGATCGATGGTTGCTTATTCTGCTCAACCTCAGCTTCTCCGAAGTGAAATGGGGCACTAATACGAGTTCTTTTACGAGGCGGGCAGTACACATCAACTTGGGAACTGATTGAACACAATCTACCCAAGTCTGTAGAATTTGTATAAAAGGACCCTCCATTATAGAAATCATCATCACCTGAAAATTCCAATAAGCATATCATCACCACCTACTCAAAGAATATTTCCAAAACTAAAAAAAAAAAAAAAGAAAAAAAGGGAAAGGAAAGGAAAGCTAAGTGAAAATCATACATATTCCTACAATATCCTTTTTTTCCCCCTTTCCAAGATCAATCAAACAAAAGACAACCAAGGAAGAACCTTAAAACTATGCAAAGCTTTCAACTTTTAATGCAAATCTTCAAGGTTCCAAGCCCGCAACACATATTCATATAAAACTAATCGTTCCTAAATCCTTTGACTTCCTTTTTCTAGCTAAAAACCAACATAGCCATGCTTTAAAACCAATTCCATACTTGTAAAGTAAATCAAGCATAAAAACACCCACAAGGATATCTATATCAACATATAATGCTTAAAATTCTATCGTCAATCTAAGAATTATAAACATATCTATAAGCTCAAGCCAATCTTTACCCACAAAAAAAAGAAGAAAAGAAAAAAGCTTACCACTGTAATTAACAAGAGCAGGCATGGTTGAACTTGAAAGAAAAAACGTTTCTCAAAAGCCTTTAACCCCAAAACGCAAAACCCAACAATAGAAAACGCTAGAAAAACGCAGACCAAGTATAATCCTTGAAAGCTTGAATGCATCAGAACTTGTTGAGAAGAAAGAATACTGAAACCCCACAAAGTAGGGCAAAAAAAAAAAAAAAAACTCTTGCTGAAAGAAGAAAGGAAAAAGCAAAGCTTGTTGTGTTTTAGCTGAAACAGAACACAAGAGTTGTATTTATTTGGTTGTGGAATAAGAAAAAAGAATTTTCCAGTTTAAAATTGGATGTGTTTTTTATTGCAGATACATTATACACAGCACATGCAATGTATCTTTCCTCGGAACCTGTTTCTTTTCTTTTTATTTTCCTCACCTTTTTTTAGTGCAACTAACACCCCTGCTTATCGGCTACTTGCCTTTGAAATTTAAACAAACCCCCAATATTTCCTTTTAATAAACATTGAATTCAATTGTGGGCGGTGATTATGTAATTATTTTCCGACTTTCCACTACATTTTTCCTTTTTCGTTAATATTGCCTTTGAAATTTATATATTTTGGGGTTGATGTTACATCTTCAAAGTATAGGAACATAACCCCTATTTATTTATTTATTTCTTAATAATATATATTTCATAAATCCTGGTTTGATGATCAAAAAACAAGTTGACAATCATAATTTTCTTTTGTATTATCATTTTAGACTCTCTTTTTTTTTTTGGACAAAAGAAAAGAAATTATCTCTGTCGAATAATCGATGATTTTAGAATTCTACAAATTAAAGTTAAAAAAAATCAAATTTTATTATATGTACTTTAATTTAATTAACTTTAGTTTTATATTTTTTTTATTTTAAAATTTTAATCATAGTTAAATTTTTTTTTTCTGAAATCTTATGTAATAACATATTATTACATGAATAATGTTATATTAACTTGTTATGTTAAAGAAATACTCACAAAAAATCATATTATTGTAGTTAATGAATTCAATGACAAGTAATAATTAAATTTTCAAAATTTAAAATTAAAATATGAAAAATAAATGTACTTATAAAAAAATTACCCAAAAATATATAATTACGTTTGGTGAACCAATAATCAGGATTAGGGCAAGTTCCTTTCATTATTATTTTGAAAAAGATTTTGGTAATAAAAGTATTTAGGTACTCATTAAAGATGAATCATATATTTATAATAATATAATTAATGTCTAGTAAGCTTGAAAATAATCTTAATCTCTCGTTACCAAAACCTTGGATAGATATAAGATACCTAGCGGACTTTGTTTTATTTAATTTTAAAAAAATATTTATTAGTGCATTTCATATTACATTTTTTTTTAACTTTTACATAAATATGGTGTAACAAGTTGTTTTAAGGATTAAAACCCATAAAAATTGACAGTCAAATCCTTAGAGCTCACCAAGAAAGAAAAACAATTCTACTAGGACAAGAAATAATTAAATAATAGTAAAGAGGGGAAATGGGGCCTAAATAGGCAAATGGGTTGCCAAATGCATGAGCTTTTAGGCTCTGAGGGAGAATGATGTACATTGAATTTGATTATTATTATTAGTATTAGTATTTGTTGTTACAAAAAAGGAGAGGGTCATATTTTGTGAATTTATTTTATGTAGGTCCAATGTATGGCCGGAAATGAGGATTAGATTTGACTAATGGTCTCTTTTTTCTTTGTTGTTGGTTTTCAATAAATGGGTTAGAATCGTTGAACTGAAGGTTTTAGAAATATCATCTTTTTGGCTTAATTGATTTTAAAATTTTAAGTCCCATCCATAATTAAAATATTTTAAACATAATCAAAATTTGATATTTTAAAAGTTGAAGACACCACTAATTAATTTTCTAAAAAGGTTTAATGATTAAAAATCCACCTTTTATCAATAAGACAACTTTTAATCTAATACAAAGTATGAAGGCAGCGGGGGTCTCTAATTTTGCTTGTCTTTTCCTTCTGGAAATGGATAAACACGGCGCTTATTAGTGTGTATAGATTGGATTACGCGTTTTACTCCCTCTGTCTTTCATTTCATCACTAGATTTTAATGTGGCTCAATTATTTGTATCTTTTTTATCATCTAATTATAAAATGTTATAAAATGGTCCCAACTATTTAATTTTAGATTTTTTGGTCACTAGCTGGCTAACGGTAGTAATTTTTAAAATTGACAAAATAACAACTTTAATATAACACATCGATATCCGACCCGATCGTCTGGTCTGAGCTACAATACATCATATTCGTTGCCGGAGCAACTACAATTTATAACAGTGAATTGGATAATCAATATTCATTTAACTACAAGTAATTCATGTGTATTAATCGTTATACAATCAATTCGAAGTCTTATACAAGCTTAAGAATGCTCGTTTGCTAAATCTGTAACGACCCGATAGTTAGGGGTGTCTTTCGTGTATTTTCGGGACTCTGTTCCTGTAAATCGAACTCGTAAATATTTATTAATTTTACGAAGCTAGTTGTGTAGTTAATTAGGTTTCAGTTAAGTGAATTTGCATGAATTAAGAGTTATTATAATATAAGGACTAAATTGCATATAGGGTGAAAGTTAAATTATAAATTAAAGATTAATTAAAGGGGCCAAAGAAGCAATTATACCTTATTCCATTAAGTGGACGGTATTAGTTGTAACATCCCGAATTAAGGCCTAGTCAGAATAGTGGTTTGAGACCATGAATCTAAAGTAGAAATAATTATTTTATGACTATTATGGAGTTTATGATATGTTCGTATGCATGTGTAAAAATTTCATGAAGAAATTTTAGGCATAAAGTGTCCAATTTGACTTTTGGACTAAATTAAATAAGTTGCAAAATATGAGGTCTTAGAAGATTTAAGTATGAAATAGCTTGGATTATCAATTTGAGGTCTACAATGTGATTAAATTGTTGTGTGAAAATTTCGTTGAGAAATTTTATCGAAAAAGTGTTTAATTTGATTAGTAGGATTAAATTGTTATAAGTGCGAAGTGTGTGTTTCAGATGATAAAGGGTGTAATTGTGATGGGTTTTTAAAGTGAAGGTCCTTATGAAGAAATTAGTCCACTTATAAGTTGATGGAAGATATTTGTTTGGTATTTTTTGAAGTTAGTTGAAAAGAAAAAGGGCAAATTTGGAAGTTAAAGTTAAATGGTATAATAAGACAAAAATAGTAAAAGAATAATAAAAAAATAAAACACCCTTCTTCTCTTCTTCTCCAGCAGAATGTGAGAAGAAAAAAATGGCAGCCATGGAGAAAGCCATATTCGGCCAAGCTAAGGAGCTTGATAGGTGAGTGGTTTTTGTCCCGTTTTTAATGATTTATACGTTTTCGGAGTCGTGGTAACTCGATTTAGCTATCCCGAATCTTTATTTTCAAAATTGTTGAAGTTTGTGAATTTTGCCATGGTTGATTAAGTGTGTATTTTGATGATTAACGGTGGATTATGCACGTCCATGAGTAGATGAACAATTTTTACTAAGTGATTTTCGATGAAAACGAGTTAATCGGTAAAAGTTGTTATTGTTCATAAGTATGTGTTATAGTAGGAATTTGAAGTTTCTATAGAAGGGAAAAATGTTCAGCATGTCATAAAAAATAAGAAAAAGGAATAAAGTTTAATTTTCGAGCCTAGGGGCAAAATCGTAATTATGCAAAAGTTTAGGGGTAAAATTGTAATTTTGTCAAAGTTTGAGTTAGGGACTGTTTTGAGTAGTGCATTAATTAAATAAGTAAAATGTGATGTTTTAGACCCCGAAAGATGAGGTTTGGACCTAGAACTGGAGGAAAATCGAAAATTGGGAAAGTTGGTAAAATGGTTGTTTCGACATTCGAGGTAAGTTCATATGTTTAATAAGCATTTAATTATGCATATTTGGATGATAAATTGATATTTTGGACATAAATACTTTAGTATTGAGTTTCAGATATAATGATTAATGTCGATAATAATTCGATATTGGAAAGAGAACTTGTATAATTTATATGTTAGACCATATTTTGTATTATGGCTTTGTATGATAATAAGAAAGTATTGACTAGCATAGTTTGAGGAGAATAAGTTAAGTTGATGACATGATGAGATTTAGAATGTAAGTATGTAAGTTGAGTAGTATTTTATTTTTATGCAATTATTGTTTTTAGCAATGCTATTACTGAGTTATGTGACTAACCTTGAGAATTTGAGCAAGTATGTTTCAGCTATGACTTAACAAGGAATTGATATCTCAAAGTCCATGGCTATACCATGGCAATTAAGGCAAGGATACCATGTAAGACCATGTCAAGACATGGTATTGGTAAGGCAAGGATACCATGTAAGACCATGTCAAGACATGGCATTGGTAAGGCAAGGATACCATGTAAGACCATGTCAAGACATGGCATTGGTAAGGCAAAGATCCCGTGTAAGACCATGTCAAGACATGGCATCGACATTGATTAAGGACTCCATGCAAGACCACATCAAGATGTGGCGTTGGCACTAAGACAAGTGTAACACCCCTAACCTCGAACCATCGCCGGAACAGGGTTACGAGGCATTACCGGACATATCAGACAATTTGCAAATATAATTTTTGTTTAATATAAATTTCGGCAGCATTTCTGCTTATTATTATATAAGACCCCCTGTAAATTAAACCGTATTCATTTCAATTATAACCAATTCAACCAATTCATTTCATATATTCATTTTCTATTCTAATTACCTTCTAATCAAACTCAATCAATATAATAACAACTTAAATTTATCAAACTATTAGTTAGATTAAAATAAATACTTCTTTCATTATAATTCTTAAACTTGTAATACTAACATTTTAACCATTTACATTCAAAACATAATAACCTTTATACACAACCTACGTACATGCCACATTATGAAAAGGAAATATACATCACCAAAAGTTTGCTGAAGTCGGGTCTGGCTTCGGATGCTGGTTCAGTATTTGACTTCTACAACCTGCGCACGGAAACAACCGTACACTGAGTATACATATACTCAGTGGTATTACCATAATTCAAATTATAATCATAATAATCATATCATTAATTCATATAACTTTAATTTAACTAAACCAATTCAAACATAACTTTCATATAAGTTTGTCCTTCTCAATATATTCATACAATTCAATTTTAGCTATTCAACAATTGAAATAATACACAATCATGTTGAGCCACTATCCATTTCTTGAACCAATGGTTCATACTTTCTATTCTCATACTCATATTCCAATCACATTTTTCAGTTCATGTTCTATTTTCGCATTTCTTCCTATGGCTCAACCATTTCATTTTATTCAATTTAACCTTTTCCTTATTTACCCCTATTAACAGACTCGGACTTTAGCGGATACACGGATTCCAACCCAAACACACCAGTATGGCACATTGTGCCTAAAACGGTACATAGTACCTGATCAATGTACGACACATAAGTGCCTGAAACGACACACGAGGTGCCTGATACGACACACGAGGTGCCTAAAATACGACACATAAAGTGCCTGATTTACGACACATAAAGTGCCTGATCGGCAAAGCCGATAAATCCCGTACTCTTCCAAATCCGATGGCATGCCAATTATATCCGACTCAGCCCGACTAGTTAATAGGGTATTTCAGTTCTCAATTTCATTTTCATTTCCATAACAAATTCAATTTCAATATCAATTACACTTTTCCATTTCAAACCACATACAATTCAATTTCAATACATATTCATCATTCAACTCAATTTCCATTCAATTCAATAAAAACACTTACCTTATAATTTACTTACCATATACATAAATTAATTTAACATTTAATGAATAAATAAATAGTTTGAATTATAGTAATACAAACCCGAATTTGCTTGATTATTCCTCAGTAACCTTCTCCTTTCCTTTGTGGGTTGATGCCTCGAGTTCCTTTTTAGCTACGAAAATAATAATAATTTAAATTATTAATTACAACATTAAATTACAATAAATAATTGAATTTTATTCAATTTCTACTCTTCCTCTTCATTCCACATCCTTTATACACAATTCTATTATTTACTTATAAGTTCTTTCAAAGCTGTCTACCTGAGTCATTATCACTAAATTATCTATATCTTGAGTTACAGAATTCCGAATTAAGATCCGTAAATTTTCTATGAAACTAGACTCACATATCTTCTTTCCATAAAATTTTCAGAATTTTTGGTTTAGCCAATTAGTACAGTTTATTCTTTAAATTCACCCCTGTTCTGCTGTCTGGCAGTTCCTACCCTTCTTCACTAAAAATTAGTTATCTTTTTATAAAGAATTCAAATGATGTTATGGTTTATTTCTTCTAAAACTAGACTCATTAAGGAATCTAACCATATAAATTATGTTCCCAAATTATTTTTATACAATTTTTAATGATTTTTCCAAGTCAGAACAGAGGATCTCGAAATCACCCTGAACTAGTTTCACTAAAATTTAAATATCTCATAATACAGAACATATTTGCTTTCTCTGTTTCTTTCATATGAAAATAGACTCAATAAGCTTTAATTTCATATCTCACTCAACTTCTAATTCCACTTCTACGATTTTTGGTGAATTTTGAAAGTTGCTCTACTGCTGCTGTCCCCAAACTGTTTTCTTATAACTTATTTTGCAATTAACTCCTAATTAAGTTTACTTATTTCTTAACTTAATTCATGCTTTGATTCTACTTAAATTCCTTCCATATTCAACTTGATTATATAATTTCATAATAAAACCCTAATTCATAATTTCTTCCAAATTAATCCCTATAGTAGAAAACTTATAGCTTACTTTACAATTTAATCCTTTTACTAATTCTAACTTAAATTTTATTCAATTTAGTCTCTAATTCATCTTTTTCTTCAACATCAACTATACTTGAAAACCAATAAACTCTCAAAATATCAACTTAGTTTCATCAAAATCTTGCTTTAAAGCTTCTAAAACATCAAAATTAAGAGAATAGAACTTGATTGACTTACCTAATTAAACTTCAAGCTTTAAAACCTCAATTTTCCCTTTTCTTTTTCTTTCTTTCTTTCTTTTCCCCTGTTTCGAAAACTTCTCTGTTCTTTTCTGTTCTTCTTTTGTTTCTTTTTATACTATTTACTTATTATATAATATACTATTATATTAATATAATTATTTAATAATAATAATAATAATAATATTTTTAACACATAAAATCTCAGATTTTTTTTAAGCTTATGCCGCCTCAAGTATACTAAATGGTCTATTTGCCATTTTAGTCCTTTTTATTTTCTTTTAATCTACAATTAGACTTTTACTCCTTATTCAAATTGATCCTTTTTCCCAATTACTTTAAATTAAGCTAAATTCACTAAATAAAAATCTAATTAAACACACTATTAGACTCATAATTACTCCTAATAATTATTTACTAACTCGGTTTACTAAGACGGAGGCCCGATAACACATTTCTTCTTTTTTTTTTCTCTTTTTTTTTCTGGTGCCCACGGATTTTGGGTCGTTACAACAAGGATACCATGTAAGACCATGTTTGGAACATGGCATTTGGTAAGATGAGGATATCATGTAAGACCATGCCAAGGCATGGCATTGATAAGTTCTATAAGGCAAGGAAATCATGTAAGACCATGTCAAGACATGGCATTGATGAGTTACTATAAGGCAAAGGTCCCATGTAAGACCATGCCAAGGCATGGCATTGGTGAGTTCATAAGGCAAGGATACCACGTAAGACCATGTCAAGACATGGCAATGGTAAGTTCAAAACGAAAAAGGGTTACGAGTAGTCCAAAGAGCAAGTCAAAGAAATGACAAGGTGAGAACATGAAGAAAGAGTACAAGTATGCATTTAAGGCTTATTTAATATTGAGATTGTAAGTAATTGAGATTATCAAGTATTAAGTAAGTGATGAGTTTTCAATTATGCTTGTAACACTTTATGACATGATTGGCAATATGCCTATATTATGAAAGAGTGCTCATGTGTTAAGTGAGAATGTTGCAGGTATGTAAGCAAGCTATTAAGTAAGGTCCCCTTTGTATTCTGAGCCTTTGGTAAGGTTACCGATGAGTTCATCGGGAAAATCGATTAAGTGAAATTATGTGTGGCTTGTAGTGATAAGTGTAGGTATATGCATGTGTAACGTATGAGCAATATGCTAAGTGAAATTATGTGTGGCTTGTAGTGATAAGTGTAGGTATATGCATGTGTAACGTATGAGCAATATGCTCGATATGTAATCGGAAATTGGAAAGACTGGTATAAGCAAGTGATGAACACAGTTAAAGTGAAAGAGAGCAAAGATTTACAATAGAACTGCTCTGGACAGTAGCAGTGACGTGAATTTGAAAAATCAGCAAAAATAGTAAAAATTGAATTATAAGTTGGATGAGATATTGATTTAAAGCTTATTGAGTCTATTTTAATATAAAAAAAACAAACAAAGGATTTTTATATTTTGAGATATTTAAATTCTTGAGAGATTGGTTCAGAATGATTACGTGATCCCCTGTTCTGCCTTGGAAAAATCATTAAAAATTGGAAAAAAATAATTATGGGATATAAGTTATATTCTTGAAATCCTTAATGAGTCTAGTTTCAAATGAAACAAATTATAACATCATTTGAATTCTGTACAAGGAGAAAATTGATTCGTAGTGAAAAGTGGTCAGAATTGTTGAACAGTGCAATAGGGGAAACTTTAATGAATAAACTGTACTAATTGGCTAAGCCAAAAAAATTCTGAAAATTTTATGGTATGAAGATATGTGAGTCTAGTTTCAGGAAAAATTAGCGGTTTGAAATTTGGAGCTCGGTAGCTCAAGAAATAAATAATTTAGTGACAGCAACTCAAGTAGACATATTAACGTGAACATGAGTAATAAGGTATAAGCATGTGATTTCATGATTGTATCAATTTGAGAACTTGTTGTGAGGATTTGTCATGTTGAGGCTTTGATAAGGTTACAAATAAGTTGGGAAAGTAAGAACTTAGCATTATTTATGCAAGTTATGACAGCTTAGTAGTAAGCTAAATTCATTGCTAATGCTTATTATTATTTTTCATGTGAACTTACTAAGCTTTATAAGCTTACCCCCTTTTTCTTTCCCATCTTATAGAGTCCTACTAAACAAGCTCGGGTTGGAGGTCATCGGAGATCGCTTCACACTATCAAGCTATCTATGGGTATCTTTATTTATAAATGATTAAAGTTATGGTATGTATAAGGGCTTGACTAAGTCATTTTGTATTTGTGTTAATTAATTTGACCAAATGTATTGTTAAGTGTGGTAATGTCTCGGACTCGGTTTTGGCATAGGATACATGTAAGGGGTGTTACATTAGTGAATTATATGTGTAAATTTATTTTATATATTATAATAATTAAAGTTAAAATATGTTATCTTAATAATTAAGTAAATGTATATATGTATTATATAATAATAATAAATTAAAGTATAATAAAAAAAAGGGTAATAAAAGATAAAGCCATACAAAATTAAGAAAGGAAAAGAAAGGAAGGGAGATAGAAGAGAACGCACGGCCTAGGGTTCCAAATTGTCTCATCTTCAATTGGATAGTTAATTTAGTCCCCTTTCTTTTTGTAATTTTTATGTTTTTGGAATTCCGGTATCTAGGGTTACCCGAACCATGTCGAAATTTTAACAATTATTAAGATTTTAAATGTTATTAATGTTAAATAGTTTTAGTATTAGGGATTAAATTGATGGATTTTTAAGCTAGAAATGAAAAAAGGATTAAATTGTAGAATAAATTGTAAATTTTGAGTAATAGGGACTAAATTGTAAAAATTTTAAAATTTATGGGTTTAAGTGAAAATAGGGAATTAAATTAGTTTAAAGTGAAATTTGTATAAAAATATAGAATTAATTGTAAAGAATAAAAATTAGTATTGGTTTAGGGACTAAATTGAAATTTAAGTAAATATTGAGTAAAAATTTAAATATTCAATATGAAATTGAATTGTGTTATATTGATGAATTTTAATTGTTTTAATTTCGTATCTAACGTCGTATCGAAATCCTCGACTAAAAAGGGGAAGGATAAAATTGACGTCGAATAACTCGAAATTCACGGTTTGTATTTATATAATCTGAACCTAGTTGTTAATTGTTGTAATTCAATTTAATGTATATGGTAAGTGTTTGAGGTGAGTATTTGACATTTTGATAGTTGATTGAAATGGATTGAATTGGTATATAAATTATGAATGTACTGACTATTGAATTGAAATGAATATATGTACTAATGTGAAAGTTGGATATTGATTATTATAGATTGAATTGAATTCATGTGTATATGAGATTATATGAAAAATTTATATTGGATATTGGTTGTTTTTGAAATGTGAAATTAAACTCTATTAACTGTATCAGGCTAAATAGAATATAGATAGCATGCTACTTCGACTTTGAGTCAATGAGGTACTGGGTGCCTGTAACAGCTCGATTTTGGGCCTAGTAGGAATAGTGGTTTCGGGGCCACAAATCTGAGAAGGAAAAAAATTAAAAAAATTAATATTCTTATATTTTTATGATCTACAGTTTTACGGAATGATTTCGTGAAAATTTCGATGTTTGAGCACTCAATTTAGTAATTTAGTCAAAAGGACTAAATTGTAAAAGTGCAAAACTTGAGTTCTAGAAGCTAGAGGTGTCTAATTGCTATGAAATTTTAAATTGAAGGTCCTTAAAAGGTAACTAGACCATTGGTTAACTTGTTGGACAAAAATGGGCATCAAGTAGGTGAAATAGAATATTTTTAAGTTAATGGCATTTTAGTCATTTGGTGACTAAAATGAATTAAAAACAAAATTAAAAGCCAATTTTTGCTCATCTTCAACCCTTTGGCTGAAATTCACATGAGGAAGACATATCTAGGGTTTTTCAAGCTTCCAAGCTCGATTGTAAGTCCGTCTAGCCTCGTTTTTAATGATTTTTACGTTTTTAAAATCCTCGTAACAAGATTTACCTATTTCTACCATTATTTTGAGCTAGGGTTTGTATTTAAAAATTTACCCATGGGTGACATGCTTGTGTTTTGATGTTTTATGGTAGAATATGAAAGTTTGAAGTGTGATAAACAACTTTTACTAAGTGATTTTTGACGAAATTGCATAAAAGGACCTATTTGTAAAAGTTGTAAAATTATGTGTAGAAAATGTGATTTTGTGAAAAATGTGGGCTGCTATACGAGGGAAAATGAATCGGCTAGTCTTAGGATTTAAGAAAAATAAATGCTTTTTATTTTACGAGCCTAGGGACAAAATTGTAAATATGTGAAACTTTAGGGGCAAAAATGTAATTTTGTCAGTGTGATTTTTGGACTAAATTGAATAATGTGTGTATTAAATGAGTTAAATGTGTTTTTTTAGGTCAAGAAAGATGAGGAATTGACCTTGATCGGGGAAAAGAAAAGGTTGACTAAATTCCAAATTCGTCATATTTTGCACAAGGTAAGTTTGTATGTAAATAATGCATATTTTTACTTACGTTTTCATGTTGTGATAAATGGTATGAATTGTGGCTGAATATTTGATGTAATTGACAAAATATCGACAAGTGATAAATTTTCCGGTTGAACCTTAGGAATAAAAATGGATACGAGTGACATGTTCACTAGAAACCTATGTGAAATCTAAGTGAAATAAGTGATCTGGGTGCTGGTCCACACGTTCTATCGATGGCTGAGTTATTCGGCATGTGTTACGGATACTCGACAGCTTGTGTGAGCAGCCCTGAGTAGTTACGTATGATCGACAGCTTGTGTGAGCAAACCCGAAATTGTGACTATGTGAAACGGGTGCTGGTCTTATAAGTTCTACCAGTGGCTGGGTAATTCGACATGTGACGCGGATACCTGATAGCTTGTGAGAGCAGCATTGAGTAGTTACGTATGACCGACAGCTTGTGTGAGCAGACCTGCGAATGTGAATAGCTCGAGAATAAGCCTATGTGTGATAAGTGTTGTGAAGTAGCTTTGGCTACAAATGTGGCACTATGTGCAATATTCCGATGTGTTCAACGGGAAATGACTAAGTGTAAATGACTGTGATTATGTGATGAGTAAATGCAGGTCTATGTGTGTAAACTTATGAGCAATGTGCTCGATATGTGATCGAACTTTGGTAAGATTGATACGGAGTAAGTGTTACAATGAAAGTTACTATATAGAAAACATGAAAGAGTGAAATTTAGAAATAAAATAGTTTTGGACAGCAGCAGTTATGTGTTTTTGAAAAATCACCAAAAATGGTAGAAATTTAATTAGAATTTGAATAAGATATGAAATTAAAGCTTATTGAGTCTATTTTCGCATAAAAAAACGGTGTAAGAAAACTAATTTCATATTCTGAGATATTTGAATTTTAGTGAGACAGAGTCAGAATGATTTCGGAATCCCCTATTCTGACTTTGGAAATTCATTAAAAATTGTACAAAAATAACAATAGGATAAAATTTATATCCTTGAATTTCTTAATGAGTCTATTTTCAAGAGAAACAAACAGTAACATCATTCGAGTTCTGTAGCTTGAGATATAAATAATTTAGTGACTGTGACTCGAGTAGACAGCTTAAGATGAACATGAGTAAATGGTGGAACTATGTGTAATTGTGATTGCATTATCTTGAGAACATATTATGAGGATTGTTAAAGGCATGTTAATAAATTGTTTATTATTTATGTACTTACTAAGTTATATGCTTACTCCCTTCTCTTTTCCTTTGTTTTATAGTGTCACCAAGCTAGCTCGGGATTCGGAGATTGTCGGAGATTCATCCACACTATCAACACTCTTTTGGTATTTTGAAATCAATATTTTGAATTATGGCATGTATAGAGGACTTGGTTGTTTTGTTATGTGTCATAATTGATTTGGCCTAAAATGATGGCATATGTTATTTGATAGTTCATTTTGTATAAGGCCATTGATGTTAGCTATTATTGATCAAGTTATATGTGTTTATGATGATGCAATTTATGAGATGCATGACTAGGCTGAATGAGTGTGTGATAAAAATTGAAAAATTTTAAATTTGGATGTAAATTTTATGTCTCGATTTAGTACGACTATATGTGTTTTGTTTCAGTAATGCCTCGTACCCTGTTCCGACGTCGAACACGGGTAAGGGGTATTACAGTGCCAATTTACTTCGGTTTAACCGATGAGACACTGAGTGTCTGATGACGTCACGAATTAACTAAAATACAACGAACGCAAGCGCACCTATTAAACAGTAGTATAGCTATGGTGAGTAGGGAATATCGTATCCACGAGGACTAAAAGTACTAGTAATAACTATCTTTCTATTATTTAGCCGAATAAATTAAAGGATTTTATTTTAACCTAATCTTAACTAACCTAATTACTAAGACGAAACAGAGGGTGAATTAGGAAAATACTTTAAGAAAACCAATGAGAGAGACAATACGCAGGAAATAATCTATCTAGATTTCACTTATTATTCCGATTTTGAATTGAACGATTTATTCACTTGTCTTGATCCGTAGAAATCCCTAAATTATGTTAATATCTCTTTCGAGACTTAGAACAACTGACTCTAGGTTGATTAATTGAAATATCTTTCTAATTAAAACCCCAATTGTTGCATTAACTCGATCTATGGTGTAACAACCCGATTTTGGGCTTAGCCGGAACAGTGGTTTCGGGACCACAATTCGACATTGAAAATTTTATTTTATTATTATTTTAATATTTACAACACGATATTAGAGTTGTTTGAAATTTTCGTAAAGAAGTTTTGTCGTTTAAGTGGTTAATTCGGTAAAAAGGATTAAATTGCGTAAAGCGTAAAAGTTGGGTTCTATAAGTTAAAAGTGTCAAATAGCTATAGAACAATAAAGGAAAGGTCCTTATATGATAATTAATCCAATTGTGAGTTAGTGGATGATATTTGGTTTGGCATTTGTGTAAATTTGATTATTTTTAAAGGTTAATTTAGTAAAAAGGCAAATAATGATAATAAAATATAATAAAACCAAATTTCATCTTTCTATTCATTATCTTCCACCGAAAATGAGAAAGATGAACAGCCATGGAAGCTTCAAGCATTCGGCCAAGCTTCTTAGCTTATTGGTAAGCCCGTTTTTGTTCGGTTTTTAATAATTTTTACGTTTTTGAGATCGTTGCTAAGTTATCTACAAAACCCATGCTTGAATTTTTGATTTTGGTGGATATTTTGAATTATGCCATTGTTGAAAGCTTGTGTATTTTGATGTTTGATGGTAGATTATGCATGTTTATGAGTAGAGGGACGATTTTTACTAAGTGATTTTCGGTGAAAACGAGTAAAACGAGTTAATCGGTAAAAGTTGTTATTGTTCATAAGTATGTGTTATAGTAAGAATTTGAAGTTGCTATAGAAGGGAAAAATATTCAGCATGTCATAAAACATAAGAAAAAGGAATAAAGTTTAATTTTCGAGCCTAGGGGCAAAATTGTAATTATGCAAAAGTTTAGGGGCAAAATTGTAATTTTGCCAAAGTTTGAGTTAGGGACTGTTTTAAGTAGTATATTAATTAAATAAGTGAAATGTGATGTTTTAGATCCCGAAAAATGAGATTTGGACTTAGAACTGGAGGAAAATCGAAAATCGAAAAAGTTGGTAAAATGGTCGTTTTGGCATTCGAGGTAAGTTCGTGTGTTAATAATAATGCAACATCGTGCTTGAATTGTAATTTTCTATTGATATGGCATAAATTGTATGATTTAATATGTTTAGGAGAAGTTGATGTATGATATGGAAAATGTGATGTTTGTTGTGTTATGTGAAATTGAATGTTAAATTAATATTACATGGGTTGTATGAGTTGCTACACGGCTGTACCTGACGAGATTTTGGTAAGTAAGTTCATATGGTTGAATTTATATGTTTATTTGTGAATGATTGAGTGATATAATGTGTTATTAAATATGAATTTGCTGTGGAATTATGAAAATTATGATAAAATGAAAGAATAAAGGCGGTAATTCAAATTAGGAAAAACGCATAATTGAGTACGTTCGTATCGTGACATGTGATGAATTGACGGATAAGACCATGGTTAAACCATGGCAAAGTATGAAATGTAGGTATGGTATTAACCATACT
The DNA here is from genome assembly GCA_005393395.2 of Gossypium australe. Lineage (NCBI taxonomy): Eukaryota > Viridiplantae > Streptophyta > Magnoliopsida > Malvales > Malvaceae > Gossypium > Gossypium australe. The sequence goes on from CM016626.1 coordinate 2,324,140, forward strand.
GAGTTATGAAATGTAGGTATGATATCAACCATACTGAGATATGAAATGTAGGTATGGTATCATCCATACTGAGTTATGAAATGTAGGTATGGTATCATCCATACTGAGTTAAAAAAAATGTAGGTATGGTATTTCCATACCGAGTTGTGAAATGTAGGTATGGTATTTCAATGAGGAAAACCATACTGAGTTGTGAAACGTGGCACTGAGTAACGACATACTCAAATTCGTAAGACGTTTCCTAATTTGATAATAAGTAATACAAAAGGAGTGAATCAAATGAAAGAGATTGAATGATTGTTAATGTTGAGCTCAACTATGTGTACAAGAGAGTTACGAAATGGTTTTGGTCACATGTATAGTACTAAGTGCAGGCTACTATGTGTACCAGATAGCTTCGGCTACAAGGGTGGTACCATGTGTAGGCCACCGTGTATTTGTTATTATTACGACGAGTTCAATGGGAAATTGACTAAGCGAAAATACATGTGATTGTGTGATGACTAAGTGGACTAAGAGAAAATGTGATTGTGTGATGACTAAGTGTAATTGAATACGATCATGTTATGAATAAGTGCAAGTGTGAATGTGACCAATTGAGAAATGTGGCAAATGTACGTATGAAAAATATGTTCAATATGTAATCGAAAATTGGAAAGATTGGTATAAGCAAGTGATGAACACAACTAAAGTGAAAAAGAGCAAAAATTTACAATAGAATTGCTTTGGACAGTAACAATGATGTAAATTTGAAAAATCACCAAAAATAGTAGAAATTGAATTATAAGTTGGATGAGATATTTATGTAAAGCTTATTGAGTCTATTTTTTATATAAAAGAAATATAGCAAACAAATGATTCTTATATTTTGAGATATTTGAATTTCTGTGAGACTAGTTCAGAATGATTACGTAATCCCCTATTCTGCATTTGAAAAATCATTAAAATTTGAAAACAAATAATTATGAGATATAATTTATATTTCTGAAATCCTGAATGAGTCTAGTTTCAAATGAACAAAACAAGGAGGCCATATAAATTCTGTACAAAGAGAAAATTGATTTAGAGTGAAGAGAGGTCAGAATAGTTGAATGGTGAAATAGGGGAAACTTTAATGAATAAACTGTACTAATTGGCTAAGCCAAAAATTCTAAAAATTTTATGGTAATAAGATAAATGAGTTTAGTTTCAGGGAAAATAAACGAATCTTAATTTGGAGTTCTGTAGCTCCAGATATAAATTATTTAATGACTATGACTCAAGAAAATAACTTAACTGGAATTTGAATAAATGGAAAGAATATGAAAATAGCATGTTATCGTATTGCTTATTATTTTCATGAGAGCTTACTAAGCGTAAAGCTTACTCCCTCCTTTCCATTTCTTTTAGTTTTGTTAGGTCAGCTCAGGGTTGGAGATCGTCGGAGACAGCATCACACTATCGAGCCATTATCCTAGGAGTATTGGCATGTGTATGTGAAATGTTTTCAAGTGAGTGGCATGTATAGGGACTTAGTTTTTCGATGATGGATGTTGTTATGATTAGCCAAATGTATTGGCTTATATTGACTTGTTGATTATAGCCATGACATGTGGCTTATAATGATTTTGGCTTGTAAGCCTATTTCTCTATGGTATGTGTTAATGTCTTGCTATGTGGTATAAGTGATTAAATAGATGACAATGTCAAATACATGTGTTTGAAAAGTTTTAAATTTTGGGCGAAATTTGGTAACCCGGTTTTGTATGATTGTGAATTTTAAGTCTGATAATGCCATGGTTTAGTCGGTTCTCTGACTACCATAGTGAGTGTGAGAGTCTAGCTATACATGCCACTATGAACTGTGATAGTGTGACGACTCCTGACCCTGATGTAAATTATTTTATTAGACAGATGCGCATTTCAACTGAGATAAATTTGATAGTGCAAACAATGTGTTTATGATGAGTTGAGACTCGTAAAATGTAAGAGTAATAGTTTATGATGTTTATGTGATGATGAATAAATTGTAGATAGAAATTTCTTTTGAAATATGAAAGATGAGATGAAAGGAAAGTTTACACTATAACAAGTGTTCATGTTGATTTGCATTTGTATGATGCTATGAGTATAACTTGTGAAATTAAGTGAATGTTATGAGTATTTTCTGTGCAGCTCCATGTTCTGAGATTTTGTTATTTTTGTTTCCTTAATAAATTATTGTTCAAAGTATCAACCATGAGATATCAGTTGGAAATGTTCTATTGATGAAAATGGTTTCTTCTTATTATTAAAATGCTTAGAATGATTATAATTTTTGACTTGATGGCGAGAGTTCTTTGATACAGTTACCAGAGGTATAAAGATTGTGCTTTAGTATTGGTTGTTATGGAAATTTGTGTTTAAATTTCTCCGATGATCGAGATGTTTTGTTTTCAGCTGAGACATTATCTACTAAAGTAATTGAGAAGTTAGTCTTATTATGGCGGCATGTGAATATGTCATTATTCGTCAGATTTATGTCCTCTTATTTCTAGGATTGCAATCAACTCCACTGATTAAGTAAATCAAACTTGGATTAATATCCTTAAAATATTATGGCAATGATTAAGAACACATAATTATGAATAAGAACAAGTATTTATCATGTAATTCAGATAATTAAATAATAAGATTCATCATAGGTTTCATCCTCTCTAGGTATTTTAGGGAGTTTAGTTCATAATGTAAAAGGAAAATATCTCAAAATAAGGAAAACAACAAAATATAAAGAACCCAAAAACTTCTAAGGAAATTTGATAGAGATCTTCAATCTTGAATGAGGTCTTGTTTCTGAATTGATTCCGACGGCTTTCTGCGAGTAATTTCTTCGTTCTACTCTGCATGTTTCTTTAGGTCTTCTTCTAATATGGTATTTATAAACTTTAGAATGCTCAAAATACCTAAAAATTGGCTTTTTCGGCGTGAAAACGAAATAAGGTTCAACAGGGACACGGGCGTGTGATCATGTAAGAATGCCCAGGCCGTGTGCAAATCTGACATGGTTCAAAATCGACACGTCCTGGCACACGGGCGTGTGTCCAACCCGTGTGGTTCATACGGGCATGTGCTTAGCCCATGTGGGATTGGCTTGGCCGTGTGGATCCTTAAGACAACCCGTTTTGTCTGATTTTGGCCCATTTTCAGCTCCTTTTGCTCCCCTATGCTTACCTAAGTATAGAAACATGAAATTAAGGGATTAGGAGCATCAAATTCACTAATTCTCATCATAAATCATCCAAAAATATGCCAAACATGAAATTAAAATATGTTGCATTTATGATTTATCAAATATCCCTACACTTAAGCATTTACTTGTCCTCAAGCAAAATCCTCAACTCACAATTAAAACTAATTCTTCTCAACTTATAATCCTCATCAATAGTGTTTTAAAATAATTCACAAATAATCATGCATTGAGATTTCAACTAAAAGAACGTTAAAGTCTCAAACAATCTAAGTCGACTATTTTAACACGAAAATATAGGTATTTCCCCTTATTTCAGTAATTACCTTTAATTCAAAACCAACAAGAGTTGACATCCTCACTAAAGATTCACTCAAATCACTCCAAATGTTTAAGGTTCAGAAATAAGCACTCAATGGTCAATTATGAAAAGTTATTACCATAGGCTTGCATGAAAATCAAATCTCCACCACTATAAAATGAGATGATACACAAATCAAAAGGTATTTAAAGGGTTGTCATGGGGCTAGGGTTAAAGGTGTGGATAAAGGATGAAAAAGAAGGTTAGAATCTAGATCGAATTGATAAATTACCTAACTAGAAAAATAAAGTACTACTGAATTAATTACATCAATCGAAATTATTAAAGAATAACACGAGCTTTTTCTTAGAATATAAAATTTTAAGCTCAAACCAAATAACTAGTATATAATTTTTTTTACTGGATAATAAGAGAAAATTTAACAACTGAAACAAAAGAACATAGTTAGGCAACTAACCAAATCAAATCTCGACAAAAAGGGAGTCAATAAAACGGGAAAAATTCTCCAACAAAATGGGCTATGGTTTAATATTAAGGGTAAATCGAGAATGGTATTTTAGGCTCAAGAGGGTTCATTAAGGGTTAATTATGAAGGTGAGCTTTTTATGGAATAAGTAGGTTAGAACCTAAGTGCCTTTATCATTTCGGTATATCAAATCAAATGCATGGTCCCGATATGCATAATCGAAGCAATTTATAGAATAACCAATCAATATTGACACACTCATGACCAATAATAGAAGTGAGAAAAAAATATGCTCCAAAGGCTCAAAATCTCACAAAAATTTATGGTTTTTGATGTCAATCTTGTAAATCTCAAACTTCAAGATAATACCTCAATCTGGGGAAGCAACCTAGTAATTTTAATTTTGAAAATATCAACTTATCATGCTTTATATTCTAGTGTATTAAATTTTAAACAATCAATGCACAAGTACCTATGACTTAATCCAAAACACATCAATAAAAATCATAAATCGATCAAAATTCATTCCAATAGTAATACGAGACAATTACTTGAGAACAAGACATAATTCAGGGATTTTCTAATAATGATAAAATTAACCTCCCCACACTTAAATGTACATTGTCTTCAATGTACCAAAATAGATAATAGAAATATAATCAGAATATTATAAGAGAGGGAGAGAACTGAAACTGCCCTGAATTTTGGATGAAATCTCAGAACAGTGAGAGCGAAATTGTGGATATAGCTAAGTGAAGTGCATGATTCTGAGCAACTATTAAGAAAATAAACACAACTGTGGAAGAAGATTAAAGGATTACTCAATTAGGAACAACCACAAAAAATAAAATAGAGTTCAAAATATAAAAGACAATTCTTGAAAAGATGATAAAAAACATAAAAGTGAATAAAATAAAAAAATAAAAATTAAATAAAAGAGATGGACTAAAAGGTCCTCATCATCAAACGCGTCATGAGTCATCGGCGCCGAAGATGAAATATGGAGGTGGTGGCAAATCTGCTGCAATATAGCCTCAAGACTGTCGAACCGCTGAAAGCACTGCTGCTCAAAGTGAGTGAGACGCTCGAATATGCCTGCCAAAGTAGTAGCAGAAGAAGGAGGAGGTCGGTGACTCAGAGGTGGATGATGAGGTTGGTCCTCATGAGAGGGAGGAACATCATCAGTGAAGTCCTCGAGGTCATCCTGAACGTCAGAATGAAACAATTTGTACTGATGAGGATCCACTCCATGTCACCGCTCGATCATCCTCATATGGATCATGCTCGAGTGCCTTGAGGGGACATCTAACCGACTAGGGTAAGTGCCGAGGACTGCTCCGGTGTGTCGAGTGAGGCGAGTCACGTAAGGGCCTAAACAGATGGGCCCTCTCCTGTGGCGGTTAGCCTAATGGTGGAAAGATAGAGCAATGAAGTACGCCAAGTCAATAATATGACCATGGGCCATGCTCCATAAGAAGTAAGTGTCGTGGGTGCTAACGAGGATTGCGTGAATATATCGTAGGGCTGGAGAGAGAGAAGTCACCTTTGAGCTACTCGCGTCATAAGGTGTCTGACTCACTTTAAGATCGGTCTAACAACGCGATGGTAAGTGATGGATGTGTCGATGAAGCTGTAGGAAGTCCTCGGCACTCACTAACTCCTCTGTGTAGAGTCTCATAGCAGCACCGAACTCTGGGACGCTCATATGTTACAGCACCTAGGCAAAAAGTGATGGTGCCCGGCTCGTTATGAACTACCATGACCTGCTGTACCAGAATCGTCGAGTAAAACTCCTATGTCAGCTCTATGTATGTGGGCTCGATGATGGCAAAGAATCTATCCCACGAAGCTGTGGTGATAATGGCGCGTACATCATCAGCGAGTCGGACCTGCTCCAGCGCGGCCCAATCAATGCAGTGACCTAGGCATAGTGGTCGTACGCGAAGGAGCTGATATAAATCCTCCTGGGGGCTCACCGAAAATCGAAGATAGGGGTGGCGAGCCTCGGCAGAGGCGCTCGAGGAGGAGGTTGCACCGGGCCCCTTCCGCTTTTTCGAGAAGGGCATGTGCTTAGCCCGTGTGGGATTGTCTTAGCCGTGTGGATCGTTAAGACAACCCGTTTTGTCCGATTTTGGCCTGTTTTTCGCTCTTTCTGCTCCCCTATACTCACCTAAGTATAGAAACATGAAATTAAGGGATTAGGAGCATCAAATTCACTAATTCTCATCATAAATCATCCAAAAATATACCAAGCATGAAATTAAAATATATTACATTTATGGTTTATCAGTGTCAATTTATATAGCGCTGGACGCAATTATTACTTCAAATTTATTCGATGGGGCATTGGGTGCCCAACTGGTGTGTTGGTTGGATCCGTGTATCCATCCGAGTCCGAGTCGTGTTAATAGGGGCAATTAAATTAAACAGTTCTATGATTGATATTGGATGATATTGTATGAGAATTGAAAATAGGACAGTGATTTGAAACATGAAAATGAGATATGTTATGATTAAATGAGATACACGAGTTATGTACTCATGAAGTGGATATGGAATGGATAATGCCATTGTTTAGATGAAATGTGAATCAAATTGCGAAAAGCTATTTATATAGCCAATATGAGGATTGGGATATTTGTGAAACAAATGAAATATGATAGCATATGTAAGTTGAATATAGTATGAAATGATATGCTATTATGTATGAATTCAAAGAGTTCGTATATGGTAGTTGAGATTTTTAAATATTAATGTGTTTATATTTCAATTATACATTTGTAATGTCTTGTCTTTTAATATTCGGATTATAGAAATATCACTGAGTTTTACTCAGCGTACAGTTTTGTTTTTCCGTGCGTAGGTTAGATACTTAACTTTTGATCACCGATTCAACATCCAACAACGATCCGGAACTCAAATCTGGTGATGTTTATCTTTTGTGTCGGCACGTACCTAGGATGTCTAAATGATAGTTATTTTGTGAATGGATTGTAAATGAGGTTATAAATGTAATGTTGGTTTGGTATATATGTAAACATGTGTTTGTGTTTGAAGCCATAGTGTGATATGGTAAATTGAACCAAAGCTTGGTATGTGCATGTGAATTTTAGTTAATGTTTTAGGTAGATATGAGCTAGGACAAACTGATGGATTTTGGCATGGTTATAAATTTAATTTGAATGATGCATTGATGTTATGTTTTGATGATATAAATGTGGTACCAATGAAGGTCGTTGGTTAGGCACCTAGGATGATTGTTTTGGCATGTTTTAAATGTGTTTGATCGTGTTTTGAACAAGTTAAACAAATGATTTTTGAGTTGTTTAATGTTCAAGCTTGTAGGAAATGGTAAATTTGTTTAAGGCACATTTTAGGTCTACACAGCTAGCATACGAACGTGCGAGGCCATTTTGAAGGGTACACAGCCTGGCACACGGGCGTATGGTTTGGCCGTGTGACTCAAGTCAGAGAGTTATTGTAACACCCCAAACCCGGCCCACGAGCCCGGACCGGATCTGGTATGTTACTGCGGAAAAACGTATGAAAATATTTTGATTTAAAAGTGAAGTAAATAAATTTATTGTCTTTGGGAAGAAAAACCTTGTGTATTTAAAATTTTCGAAATAATTTAAGTTGTTACCAAATTCCCAGATTAAAACTTTAACATATATATATATACTTAAGATAATAAAATCATTTGCAATTAAAATTTAAATTGTCGATCCATAGTAAACGTAATAACAAAGAAACTTAATGAAAATGCATAAAACTTCCATGGCCTTATTACAACTCGAATAAATAAAGTAAAATGAAATAAAAATAAACCAAGGTCTATGTAAACCAAGTTTTCCATTGCATGGCCACCTCGAGTCCTCTCTGGCTTCATCTCCGCGATCTACTCATCTGCAAAATGATATGGGAAGGGGTGAGTCACCAAGACTCAGTGTATAAGTCCCCAACCCGGAAATGCAAACTCATACACAAAATATTAGTAAGACATGCAAACATGCAACCCAAAACTAGCCATCCATACTCCTTTAACTACCCCGTGTGGTCAAAACCACTGGTGGTCAAAACCACTGGTGACCGAAGTCACAAAACAAGTGATGGGGCCAACCCATGGTGTGGTCAAAACCACTGATGACCATAGGTCACAATTATCAATATGTGGTCAAAACCACTGGTGGTACCAAACCACTGGGACTTAGTCACAATTTATATCAACGGTGTGGTCAAAACCACTGGTGACCGAAGTCACAATTAAACTGATGGGGCCAACCCATCTTGTGGTCAAAACCACTGGTGACAGTCCATAGAGAAATTTCCCCCTCCTCTCTTCGATCCCATTACCATCATGCTCATAACATGCTTAACATATTATCATCAATCATGCATATAAGTCATGGCATAGCATATTACCCAACATGTCATTCATATATATAATATATTTAAAATTACAGGCGACTTACCCGGAATCCATGCTCAAGCCCACAAAGCAAATCACTATCACAATAGTTACGGTAACATAATAAGCAATACTAACTAATAAAGTGTGTAAGAGTTTACACACCTGCTTAACCGAAGATCTAAGGAGAAAACCCGAATCTATGCGATATCACAAAATCCCGAGACGTATTCCCGTACTGCTTCTACATTCGTTCATTATAGGTTAGTATCAAAAAGCCTTATTCGGCTAAACTAACAATCCCGAAGGACTAATCGCACTCATAACCAAAATATGGCCCTAGGCCGAAACTTACTATCACTTACCAAGGTGAGTTTAAATCCCGGAAGCCTTTGTCGATTAGCCCCTAAACCATAACACACATGCGGTAGAAGAAAAGAGAATCAGGGCACTTGAGATTCGGCTAATTACAAGAGGTATTCGGCCACAAGGGAAAGGTGTAGAATCGGGTTTTGCAAGAAAGAAAAGAGATGAAGAGGAAGACTAGAGGAATTCGGCCACACTATAATACATAAAATATTTAAATAACTCACCTATAACCCTCTTGGCCGAAACTTGAAGAAAAAGGAGTAAAACAAAACTATTCACTTATGAATTTTCGGCACACTCCCCCTTATCAAAATTCCAAAACCAATTATGCACTCCAAGAGCCCCACATTCGGCCATTAGTTCCCTCCCTTAACAAACCCCACATCTTTTTTTTTCTTCCTTTATTTCTTAACACCCATTCAAAAAAATAAAAATAAATCCATCATTATCTTCCAATCTTAGTTTAAAATAAATAAACCTTTATCACCTTAATAAATAAATAGAAATAAAAATCCACCACCTCAACTTCCATACAAAATAAATTAATATAAAACTACAATAACCCCATCTTGGCCAAATATTAAAAGGAATTTAATCACCACCCAAAGCTCATCCCTTAATGCCCCATAAAAAAATTTTCCTTACCTTTACAAAGTTCCATGCCGTCCCACTACTCCTTTCTCTCATCAAATCCCACATTTTTTTTACCACTTTTAATAAGAATAAAACAAACATTATCCCATATCAGCTCATTCAAAAATAAATAAAATAAGTCTACAATTATCTTACCCCTCTAGCCAAATTTTTAAAATAATAAACCAAGCATTATCTCTTTAAAAATAATACTACACCATCCCTTGTTTATTCCATAAATATTTTCCTACTATCATGGCCGTCCCATGTCTCATTTAGGTGATTTAAAATTCAAACTAATTGCTCCATTGTTGTTATGCCATCCCATGCGTTTCCATGAAGTCAACATAAACAAATGAAGATTACCCATGAATTCAGCCACCATGCTTTATTCTTCATTATTTATTATCCATGCTTCCAATACTTTTGTTTGCTTGCACCATATTGCTCTTATTTAATTCACGCATGCTAGACAAGCTATGCTTAGTCTCCATTTAAATTGCTGCCCATCATTTTCAAAAAAATGTGATTTAACACATGGGTGTTAAAGATTTCTTTATTATCAAATAAATAAAATAAACATAAAATTACCAATTATCCCATCCTTCCGGCCGATTTAAAAAAAATCAAATTATCAAGCTTAACTTTTATCCCATCCTTTAACACCTCTTCATTAAATAAAATAAAAAATCAATTATTCCATCCACACCTAAAACCTACAAACCCCTTGAGTTATGCTCCAAACACATAACCCCTAATCTAGGATGTTACAGTTCTACCCCCCTTAAAAATAATTTCGTCCCCGAAATTACTTGGATCAGAAGAGTTGGGGGTATTGCTGCCGCATCACATCCTCGGGTTCCCATGTGGCCTCTTCCGTGCTATGGTTTCGCCATAACACCTTTACCAACGGTACCGTCTTCCTCCTCAGAACTTTGACATCTCGATCCAAAATCTGTACCGGCTCCTCCTCAAAAGACAAGTCCGCGTTCACCTCAATATCCGCAATCGGTACGATGTGTGATGGATCTGATCGATAGCGCCTAAGCATTGACACATGGAAGACGTCATGAATCTGGCTTAATTCTGCCGGCAATTCAAGCTGGTAAGCTATTGGTCCCACACGTTTCAACACTCTGTACGGCCCGATGAACCTAGGGCTTAGCTTGCCTTTCCGGCTAAACCTTAGCACCTTCTTCCAATGTGATACCTTCAAGAAGACCTTATCACCTACTGCATATTCAACCTCTCTGCGCTTAAGATCAGCATAGGATTTCTACCTGTCCGACGCCTCTTTCAGACGAGCTCGAATTACCTTAACCTTATCTTCTGTTTCTGCCACTAACTCTGGCCCTAACACCTGACGTTCACCCAGTTCTGTCCAACATGTAGGAGTACGGCATTTTCGACCATACAACGCCTCATATGGGGCCATCTGAATACTCGCTTGATAACTGTTGTTATAAGCAAATTCTGCCAAGGGTAGGTACTCCTCCCAACTACCACGGAAATCCAAAACACAACCCCTTAACATATCCTCCAACACTTGGATTACCCTCTCAGATTGTCCATCGGACTGCGGATGAAAAGCCGTGCTGAAATTTAACTTCGTACCCAACGCCTGATGTAAGGCCCTCCAGAATCTCGACGTGAACCGGGGATTTCTATCTGAGATAATGGACACAGGTACTCCATGCAACCGCACTATCTCTGCTATATACAGCTTGGCTAATCTTTGAAGCGAGTAGTCAACCCTTACGGGTATGAAATGGGCCGACTTAGTTATCCGGTCTACTATCACCCATACTGAGTCTTTCTTACTGGGCGTAAGGGGAAGCCCACTTACAAAATCCATCGTAATCCCCTCCCACTTCCACTGTGGGATCCTTACCGGCTGTAACAGCCCTGATGGCAACTGATGCTCAGCCTTAACTTGCTGGCATGTCAGACACTTGCCGACTGACTCGGTTACTTACCGCTTAAGACCCGGCCACCAAAACTGTTCCCTTAAATCCTGATACATCTTGCTGCCTCTAGGATGCATGGCGTACGGGCTGCTATGAGCTTCTTTAAGGATCCGCTGCCTCAAATCATTATCCTTAGGCATACATACTCTCCCCTGAAAATACAACACTCCATCACTGCCCAAACTAAAACTTTCGGCCTCACCACTCTGTACTTGCAACCTCCGAGTACTCAAAACTTCGTCAGTCAACTGCCTCTCTTTAACCTCATCGATCCAAGACGGTTTTACCCGCAATTCCGCCAGAAGACTACCATCCTCATAGAGACTTAGGTGGGCAAACATTGCTCGCAATTCTGCCACCACTTTACAACTCAAAGCATCAGCGACTACATTAGCCTTGCCGGGATGGTACTCGATAGAGCAATCGTAGTCCTTCAGCAACTCAATCCACCTCCGCTGCCTTAGATTTAAATCTTTTTGGGTCAAGAGGTACTTCAGGCTCTTGTGATCCGAGTACACCACCGACTTCTCCCCATACAGATAGTGCCTCCAAATTTTCAAGGCAAAAACCACAGCAGCTAATTCCAAATCATATGTCGGATAGTTACCTTCGTGAGGCCTCAACTGCCGTGATGCATAAGCGACCACCTTCCCTTCTTGCATCAACACATACCCTAAACCAGTATGCGATGCATCACAATACACAGTGAATTCCTTCCCTGACTCAGGCTGAATCAAGACTGGTGCTTCTGTCAAAATCTTCTTTAGTTTGTCGAAACTCTCTTGTTGCTTCTCAGACCACACAAATAGAACTCCTTTTCTTAGCAACTTGGTCAACGGTGCTGCGATTAAGGAGAAATTTTCCACGAATCTTCTGTAATATCCTGCCAACCCCAGAAAACTCCGGATTTCCCTAACCGACTTTGGTGGCTTCCACTCTAATACTGCCTTAATCTTACTAGGATCCACTCTGATTCCCTCAGCTGAAACAACATGCCCTAGGAAAGTTACCTCCTTAAGCCAAAACTCACACTTGCTGAATTTGGCGTACAACTGTTTCTCCCTTAGAACTTGCAGAACCACATGAAGGTGTGCATCATGCTCCTCCTCAGACTTCGAGTACACCAAAATGTCGTCTATAAACACTACGACGAACCGATCCAGATAGGGTTGGAAAACACGGTTCATCAAGTCCATAAACGCGGCTGGTGCATTTGTCAAGCCAAAAGGCATTACCAGAAACTCGTAGTGCCCATACCGAGAACGGAATGCCGTCTTATGGATATCCGCTTCCTTCACCTTCAGCTGATGATACCCCGACCTAAGGTCGATCTTAGAGAAAACCGATGCACCCTTGAGTTGATCAAACAAATCATCAATCCTGGGCAAGGGATATCTTTTCTTTATTGTCAGCTTGTTCAGCTGTCGATAGTCTATGCACATCCTCATTGTTCCATCCTTCTTTTTGACAAAAAGCACTGGAGCTCCCCAAGGCGATACACTCGGTCGGATGAACCCTCTATCCAACAATTCTTGGATCTGAGCCTTCAACTTTACTAATTCTTTCGGTGCTATCCGATACGGAGCTATAGATACTGGCGTGGTTCCGGGTAACAAATCTATACCAAACTCAACCTCACGATCAGGAGGTAGACCCGGAAGTTCTTCTAGAAACACATCAACATATTCCCTTACGGTCTGCACATCCTCAATAGCTGTATCCTTAGCTTCCAAAGCACAAACATGCACGACAAATGCCTCACAACCCTTCCTAACCATCTTTTTTGCCTTCAATGCCGAAACCAGATTAGATAGGTAATCTCTCCTCTTACCTATCATTACTACTTCATCTCCATTCACGCTCTTTAACACCATGCGCTTAGCTGCACAATCCAGGCTAGCTTGATACTTTACTAGCCAATCCATCCCGAGAATCAGATCGAACTCCCTAAACGGTAGTTCCATCAAGTCAGCTAAGAACACGACCCCTTGGAGTTCTAGGGGTACATCCCTATAGAGTTTATTTACTTCTACAGAGTGACCCAGAGGGCTTAACACAGTCATCTTCTTAGAAGTAAGCTCAAAGTCTAAGTTCAGAGTTTTCACTACGCTACTAGCAATGTATGAGTGAGTTGAGCCAATATTAATTAAGGTGTTATAGGGTACTCCAAAGATCAAGAACATACCGGTTATGACGTCAGGTGCGTCGCCCTCCTCTTGACGCCTCGCGGCATAGACCAAACCAGGTTGCCTAGCCTCAGTATCACTGGTATCTCCACTCGGTGCCCCACGACCTCTGCCAGCACTATTACCTCCTTTTCCTGCACCACGACCTCTCGGTGGCTGTTGGTTATCCCTCCTATTCAGTGGACGTTCCTGACTCTCAGACCTTAGTCTAGCTGCCTTTTTCGGACAGTCCCTAACTCGATGTTCCATGGATCCACATTCGAAGCATCCCCGATTACCATTCTAACACTCCCCCGTGTGAGACTTCCCACACCGAACACACCGTGGCGACCATTGAGTATTAGCAGCAGGAGTAGTCCTAGCAGCTTGACCTGACCCACCATACCTTGTCCTTTTTTGCTGATTACCAGAAAACCTCGAAGATCCGGAGCTCCTCTTATTCAAACTCCTATCCTGATTTCGCCTAACAGACTGTCTTACCCCTTCAGCAACCTTAGCCTTCTCCACTAGGGCAGCGAACTCCCATTCCTGTTGTGGGGCTATCATCATTCTCAACTCATCCCTCAGCTCATATTCAAATCTGACACAGCGTTCATGCTCAGTACCCACAATACCACGAGCATACCTACTCAACCGGAGAAATTCGGCCTCATACTCCGCCACCGTCTTACTACCCTGAACCAAGTTCAAGAAAGCCTTCCGCTGCGCATCCACATAGCTAGCTCCTATGTATTTCTTTTGGTAGGCTGCCTTAAAGAATTCCCATGTGAGGTCCTCCGCCATCGCTCCATCCCTTACTGTGAGCCACCACTGGTATGACTCATCCCGTAGAAGAGAGATTATACCCTTCAGCTTTTCCTCAGCTGACAAATCCAGGTCATCCATGATCCTCTCGGTTGATTCTAACCAATACTCCGCCGTACTAGGTGCCACACCTGATACACCTCGGAACACCTCAGCTCCATTGGCTCGGAGTCGCTCGGGTACAGATTTTCGAGCTCCCATACCTCCACCTGCTCCAGCCATCATCTCAAGAACTCGCAGCACAGCCTACGATACTGCCTCACCCCCGGTCAGATCCTGCTGGTCAACCCCAAAAGTTGGAGGTGGTGGTGGCGGTGGTATCTCATTATCAGACCCCTGACCCGATCTAACGGGTTCTGACACGATCATCCTGCCTCTACCGCGTCCTCGACGGCCATGTCCTCTAGAACTCATCTCTATCGTTGCGATCTGATTAAAAGTTTTATGAATTAGTCATTGTTTCACTGATTATCCGCGAAGAGATTTTATGAAGAGAGCGTAATAGGGATTCTTTCGATCATTCAAAGTTTCAAGTTTTCTATCCTAATTCACAGAAAAGCACATCCATTCCATAAACTCTCCCATACACATTCACTCTTCGGACATTTCTGTCCTGTTTCTATCCCAGGGGTATTTTCGTCATTTGTCCTACAGGGGTATTTTGGTAATAAATCAGGGTCAATCTGTAAATCTTAGTAAAGTAGGGCACCTTGAAATTTCAAAACTCTAGGGTATTTTGAGAAATTTTCTCAAATCAAAGGTATGGCAAAATTTCAGAAAGCAGGGTCATTTTGGTAATTTTGGTAAACAAGGGGTAATTTCGTAATTTTGCAAATAGGGGTATTTTAGTAATTTTCATAAATCAAGAAATATTTCAGAAAAATTTTTTGGAATAGCTTTTATAAATCAAAGGGTAATTTAAGAGTTTTAAAACTAGAGTTTTTATAAAAATACGGCTAGTTCCCTTTCGGGTTTTAGTTATTGGTTTTAGCCTATGTATAAGTCCTCATGGTTAGGGTGAACCGAAGCTACGCACCAGGTAGGATTCCTGCGAAGAGGAGGTGAGTCGCTAGGACTGCTTAAGTACCAGGCTCTTCCGGATCCAATCCTAGACATTCGCACAAGGGTTACCACACCCTAACTTGGCGACTTAGTCATAGGTTTGTTTAATTAGGCAATTAAAATCTTATGTGATTGTTGGGGTAAACTAGTTCTAGGGTTCAAATACTTATCATACTATCTACGTTTCATTTCTACCCCTTTACAGATAATAATTCACACAGTAGTTAGAAGTACTTACCTGGGAGGATTGGTGCCGGAGACTCGATGCCATGCTGTTCGAAACAAAACCATTTTCATAATATTCCACAGAGACCTATCAAAAACATTTTGGGCCCTGGGCCCCCCACAACCGAGTTTTGAACCGGGCTCTGATACCAAACTGTAACACCCCAAACCCGGCCCACGAGCCCGGACCGGATCTGGTATGTTACTGCGGAAAAACGTATGAAAATATTTTGATTTAAAAGTGAAGTAAATAAATTTATTGTCTTTGGGAAGAAAAACCTTGTGTATTTAAAATTTTCGAAATAATTTAAGTTGTTACCAAATTCCCAGATTAAAACTTTAACATATATATATACTTAAGATAATAAAATCATTTGTAATTAAAATTTAAATTGTCGATCCATAGTAAACGTAATAACAAAGAAACTTAATGAAAATGCTTAAAACTTCCATGGCATTATTACAACTCGAATAAATAAAGTAAAATGAAATAAAAATAAACCAAGGTCTATGTAAACCAAGTTTTCCATTGCATGGCCACCTCGAGTCCTCTCTGGCTCCATCTCCGCGATCTACTCATCTGCAAAATGATATGGGAAGGGGTGAGTCACCAAGACTCAGTGTATAAGTCCCCAACCCGGAAATGCAAACTCATACACAAAATATTAGTAAGACATGCAAACATGCAACCCAAAACTAGCCATCCATACTCCTTTAACTACCCCGTGTGGTCAAAACCACTGGTGGTCAAAACCACTGGTGACCGAAGTCACAAAACAAGTGATGGGGCCAACCCATCGTGTGGTCAAAACCACTGATGACCATAGGTCACAATTATCAATATGTGGTCAAAACCACTGGTGGTACCAAACCACTGGGACTTAGTCACAATTTATATCAACGGTGTGGTCAAAACCACTGGTGACCGAAGTCACAATTAAACTGATGGGGCCAACCCATCTTGTGGTCAAAACCACTGGTGACAGTCCATAGAGAATTTTTCCCCTCCTCTCTTCGATCCCATTACCATCATGATCATAACATGCTTAACATATTATCATCAATCATGCATATAAGTCATGGCATAGCATATTACCCAACATGTCATTCATATATATAATATATTTAAAATTACAGGCGACTTACCCGGAATCCATGCTCAAGCCCACAAAGCAAATCACTATCACAATAGTTACGGTAACATAATAAGCAATACTAACTAATAAAGTGTGTAAGAGTTTACACACCTGCTTAACCGAAGATCTAAGGAGAAAACCCGAATCTATGCGATATCACAAAATCCCGAGACGTATTCCCGTACTGCTTCTACATTCGTTCATTATAGGTTAGTATCAAAAAGCCTTATTCGGCTAAACTAACAATCCCGAAAGACTAATCGCACTCATAACCAAAATATGGCCCTAGGCCGAAACTTACTATCACTTACCAAGGTGAGTTTAAATCCCGGAAGCCTTTGTCGATTAGCCCCTAAACCATAACACACATGCGGTAGAAGAAAAGAGAATCAGGGCACTTGAGATTCGACTAATTACAAGAGGTATTCGGCCACAAGGGAAAGGTGTAGAATCGGGTTTTGCAAGAAAGAAAAGAGATGAAGAGGAAGACTAGAGGAATTCGGCCACACTATAATACATAAAATATTTAAATAACTCACCTATAACCCTCTTAGCCGAAACTTGAAGAAAAAGGAGTAAAACAAAACTATTCACTTATGAATTTTCGGCACACTCCCCCTTATCAAAATTCCAAAACCAATTATGCACTCCAAGAGCCCCACATTCGGCCATTAGTTCCCTCCCTTAACAAACCCCACATCTTTTTTTTTCTTCCTCTATTTCTTAACACCCATTCAAAAAAATAAAAATAAATCCATCATTATCTTCCAATCTTAGTTTAAAATAAATAAACCTTTATCACCTTAATAAATAAATAGAAATAAAAATCCACCACCTCAACTTCCATACAAAATAAATTAATATAAAACTACAATAACCCCATCTTGGCCAAATATTAAAAGGAATTTAATCACCACCCAAAGCTCATCCCTTAATGCCCCATAAAAAAATTTTCCTTACCTTTACAAAGTTCCATGCTGTCCCACTACTCCTTTCTCTCATCAAATCCCACATTTTTTTTTACCACTTTTAATAAGAATAAAACAACCATTATCCCATATCAGCTCATTCAAAAATAAATAAAATAAGTCTACAATTATCCTACCCCTCTAGGCAAAATTTTAAAATAATAAACCAAGCATTATCTCTTTAAAAATAATACTACACCATCCCTTGTTTATTCCATAAATATTTTCCTACTATCATGGCCGTCCCATGTCCCATTTAGGTGATTTAAAATTCAAACTAATTGCTCCATTGTTGTTATGCCATCCCATGCGTTTCCATGAAGTCAACATAAACAAATGAAGATTACCCATGAATTCAGCCACCATGCTTTATTCTTCATTATTTATTATCCATGCTTCCAATACTTTTGTTTGCTTGCACCATATTGCTCTTATTTAATTCACGCATGCTAGACAAGCTATGCTTAGTCTCCATTTAAATTGCTGCCCATCATTTTCAAAAAAATGTGATTTAACACATGGGTGTTAAAGATTTCTTTATTATCAAATAAATAAAATAAACATAAAATTACCAATTATCCCATCCTTCCGGCCGATTTAAAAAAAATCAAATTATCAAGCTTAACTTTTATCCCATCCTTTAACACCTCTTCATTAAATAAAATAAAAAATCAATTATTCCATCCACACCTAAAACCTACAAACCCCTTGAGTTATGCTCCAAACACATAACCCCTAATCTAGGATGTTACAGTTATACGGGCACAGACACGGGTTGGGACACGGCTGCGTGTCCCTACTTCGAATGCCCACACGGCCAGACATACGGGCGTTTGACTACTTATAACACCCCCTACCCGTATCCGTTGCCGTAATAAAGTACGAGGCATTACCGAGGAGTATAGAACATTTATAGACAATTTAAACCATTTATCGCTCAAATACCAAAATTAATTATATAAGTTTCTTTAACGGACCCTCGAGGTCCAAATCATGCATTAGGATTGGGTCGGGACTAATTCTAAATCAGAATCGTATGAATTTTTTTTGCAAAATCCCAAAATTTATTTCATTTACAAGGGTCCCATGCCCGTGTGACTGGGGACACTCCCATGTGGCATGGTCGTGTTGCTTACATGGCCGTGCCTCTGAGGCGTGTAACTCTCTGACTTGCATCTATGAAGGAACTCGGGTCACACGGCCTTATTACACTCCCGTGTTGCTAGGCCATGTGGTAAAGTTAATTTTCACAAATAAGGCTATTTTCCAAACCATATTTCTCACTCATTTGATCCTTATTCTTCACCCACATTTAATACATACAAAAACCAATTTAAGATATTCAACCGAGCATTATATTTAATACCATTTGTTAGTCGTATACTTGATATAAATAACAAGAAACATATATGAGCTCAATTCTCATTAAATTTCTCATATATATAGACAATTTCACATTATGTAATCATATAACGTGTATCAACCACATCTTAGTATTTTAAATACATTTTCATAACAACTTGTCTTGATTTCATACTATTTTATATGTGAGCTTTACTCATCAAAGTATTTGAAATATCATATTTATGCAAATAGTAACATGAGGTACATAATTCCATAATTATGAATGAACATATTTATCAATCATATTCCATGTTCATATATCATAGTACCGTGTCTCCATATATCAATAACCATCATTTTCTTGTATTTCAGATAAATACTTGTAACCATACATAAGTATGCAATTCGCTATTTCTTCTTGTCAATCACAATTTCAAATGACAAGTTCTTGTGAATACGCTCACCAATTTCATAATTCCATGTATTTATCGTTTTCCACATTTATCCTGTTGAATTCATCGAAATTTCGATGGATTTCCTGTAGTACACTCATGATGTACAATTTTATTAACTGTCAATTCGTACTCATATATACATAAGTCATTTTCAGAGAACACACTCCCGCGAACCTCATTTCTTACAGCAGGATTACCATTCCAGACTAAATCCCCTGTAAGAGAGCACACTCCCACGAACCTTACTTCTTACAACGGGAATACCAGTTCAGGTTAAATCCCCTGTAATATAAACTCATAGAATATTGTCGGGATTACCAGTCCAGGCTAAATCCCTTGCAACGACAATTACTCTAATAAGCTTGGATCTGAATTACCAGTCCAGGCTAAATTCAGACCCTAATTCGGATTAACCGTCCGGGCTAAATCCATTTTCCACATATTCTTCGGGAGGGGTATATTAGGATCACCCGTCCAAGCTAAATCCTTTTCACACATATTCTTCGGAAGGGCTTATCTCAGGATCACCCGTCCAAGCTAGATCTTTTTCATACATATTCTTCGGGAGGGCTATATCGGGATAGGATCACCCGTCTGGGCTAGATCCTTTTTACCGTCAATTTCTTTTCAGAGATCCATCGAATTTTCCTTTCATTCAACTGGGATTTATTTTCCATTTTCATCTAGAATATCAATACTTCATCAATTATCATACAATAAGCATCCAAATCATATTCACATCAATAAAAATATGTTTCAAGCATTTAAGAATATAATTCAAGTTACACGAACTTACAATTTGATTTTTATACCATAACGATAATCTTAGTTTCATAATAAATATTTGAAATAAAACATTATATCATTTCTAATTCAACGTTTACCGATTATAATCGAGATGTGATCAATATATGCATAAGTCATTCATATATTTTCCTCCTCCTCTCCATTCCACATCCTTAGTATAAATAACACATTTGTAAGTAACACTAACTATAATTTTTTCACTATTTATTTATGTGAATATTAAAGCTGTTCATTTGTGTTATAGTCACTAAATTATTTTTATCTTGAGCTAAAAAACTTCTTTAAAGCCAATAAGTACAGTTTATTCTTTAAAGCCACTCATGTTCTGCTATCTAACAGTTCCGACCCTTTTTCACTAAAAATTAATTATCTCCTCATATGGGATTCGAATGATATTCTCGTTTATTTCTCTTGAAAATATAAATTTATTCTGACCTTATCTCACAAAACCTATTATATCTTATGATTTACAATTCCATTACTTACACCGTTTCTTTTATAATAAACTAGACTCAATAAGCTTTAATTTCATATTTTATTCATACTCTAATTCTATTTATAAAATTTTTGGTGATTTTTCAAAGTTAGACTACTACTGCTGTCCAAAACTGTTTTCGTGCAAAGTGTTATTTCCATTTTGCCCCAAATTTCACAGTTCATACAATTCAGTCCTTATCCAATTAACCCCTCAATTGGGCTAATTTTTCTCAATTAATATTTTATTATATCATTTTAAACTACTTCATAACTCTTGAAAATCAGAACTTTAGCATTAGACCTTAATTCCAAACTCTTTTACAATTAGGTTCTAAAACTAATTTCCATAAAATTTACTTGATAAAATCATCATTTATCAAAATTAAAGCTTCAATTCTGTATTTATTCATCATATTCTTCCAGCACTCATCCATAGAAACTTCAAAAATTAGCCATATAATAAAAAACTAATGACATAGTAAGTTGGACTCAGTTGTAAAAGTCCAAAAAACATAGAAATTTCAAGGAGAAAGCAAGAATTAAACTTACATGAAGCTAGAGTATGAAAACCAGCTTAAATCCTCTTCCATGGTTATTTTTCAGCTGATGAAAATGAAGAGAAATGAAAAGAATTCTAGATACTCCAATTTGGTCCCATTTTTATTTAGCTAATTTTGGCAATTTTCCAATTTTGCCCTTATTTCACCCATTACCTGATTTTTCTCAGCTATTGCCACCCAAAATATCTCATTTGGGCTTATTTGCACTTTAGGTCCTTCCTCATTTGACAATTAAGCTATTTAACAACTTTTACACCTTTTTCAATTTAGTCTTTTTTATTTAATTAACCACCCAAACGTTAAAATTTTCTAACTAAATTTTAATACTACCTTATTGACATTCCGTAAATATTTATAAAAATACTTATGACTCGGTTTATAACACTAAGATCTCGATACCTCTTTTTTCTCAATTTCTTAACCAAATAAATCTTTATAAAACACAATTTACCATTTCAAAAATCTTTTAAAAGCTACATTTGGCTTGTAAATATAAAATAATATAATCTACAAGTTCATTTGTTGGATTTGGTGGTCTCGAACCACTATTTCCGACATCGCTGAAATTTGGGCTATTACACTATTCACACGGCCTGACCACGCGGCCGTGTGAACCTTGCAGTAAAATTTTTTCTAACTTTTTCCTAAAATTTTCAAATGTTCCCGATTTAGTCTCAAATCATTTCTAAAGTGATTTCAAACCCTCAAAGGCCTTAATAACGGACTCTATGCATGTTAATGACGAATCATTTTATGATGTTTGAAATTAATGATTAGATTACGATTACTCGATAATGCTTTGAAACCCTATTCTGACGACAGATACGGGTTAGGGGTGTTACAAAATCGAGGTCGATATGGACCAAAATATAAAAAATAGAAAACTTTGAGTCAACATTGTGACTTTAAAGTTTCCTTGTCACAACATGACCCTCTGTTTAGGGCTCGTCATGACCTCGAAGCAACGACGTCGCGACATGAACGTAACTCTATTTCTTATCGCGACGTCAAAGGTTCGTCATCGCGAAGTGACAATCTGTTTATTCTAAAATCAACTTGTTATAAGTTAAAATGACTTGGAAACACTTATAATATTTTGTCATGCTATTAAATTACCAATCTACCAGGGCTACTAAATAAATATACTTGAAATTAATGGTCTTCCATATTATAAAATTTCAAACTTAACTTTAACCATTATACGTTTAAAATAACCAACCAAAAACACATACAAATACACAATTTTTTACCTTCAATTTTGCAAATCAGCCTTGCAAGTATATTCAAACATGATTTCTAAGATTTGCATGCTATTACAACTTAAACAACCTAACCATTTGAAACATTAAACCGAAATACCCAAGTACACGCCAAAAAACCAAGATGAACCACTTAATACAAACATTGTTCGACCGGAAACAATAGTCAAGATGCTAGCTTCAAGTCTCAAGGCTTTGAGAATCATTGGAATCTGCGCACGGAGAAAACAAACCTTACAATAAACAATTGGCTAAGTGGTACTATTTAATTCAAGATAACATAAACATTTACAAGGATCATGCATAACACCATTACACAATTTAGCCAAGTTATAATCTATCAATCTAACATCGCATCTTAGATACCAAAAGAGTAGATGAATATGACAAATAACTAATGCATTCGTCAATATTTGCAAGGCAAATAATCTATACATACCAATTGAGAATTACCATTTTTCATACCTTATTAGCTAACACTAACAAACATTTATCACACATCTGTATATGCTATTAACATTTTACTATTCATATTCCATGACATTCAAATTATTTATCTTGTTTTCATACCTTCCAAACTCGTTTTTGGAGTCTATCGACTCATTTATATCTATTTTAGTATCACATTCTATTGTCATTCTATTTCTTTTTATATTCAAGTTTTCCAATTCTAATTAGAATGTTACGTCCGATGAAACCCTAGTAAAACATACTCGGATACACGTGTAAAATACACCACACTAGATAACTCATAAGAGTTTAAACTACAACAAACCAGGGCACTGAAGTACAAAGCCTGAAGTCATCAAGTGCATATTCAAATACTAATGCATCCCTCCACCACACCACATTATACTTGGTGATCCGCAACAAATGCTTGATCCAGTATTACATGTAATACACATACCTTAAGACACACACATTTCATCTTCCATGTGGTGAGTGTACAATTACACTCGAGACACACACATCCCATCTTTTGTGCATCCTATAAGGCGCATTTTTAGCGTCTCGTTGCCACATCAGCTGAAAACGCCTCCTGCATGAGGCGTTTTCTTCCCTCACATTTTCAACCCTAACTCGTGAAAAAAATTCAAAACCTTAGTCCATGAAAAAAATTTAGAACCCGAGAATCCCAGGTTAATTTTCAAATATCCTATCCCGAGAATCCCGAACGATCATGGGGTCCCACTAAATTTTTTTTTTAAATTCCCCTTGGTTTCTTTTATAAAGGGGGTTTTGCTCCCCCTTACTAGATTAACTCTTTTGCTCACTGTCCCTTACAAAATAAAAAAAATTCTCTTCTAAATTGTTTTTTTTTTTAAGTGTTGAAGCTTTTTGAGAGAAAGATTTATTTGTGTTTGTGGTTGAGGGAAACATTCTCATAGTTTTAAGGTATTTTTGAATTCACAGTGATGCGGTGGCGCTTGGAGAGCCACACATTTCATCATCGCGTTGCAACTCAGCTCCAAGTTCACGGTGGTTAAACGGTCACGGGTTGAAGTATAACTCGGGTCCCCAGTTGGTGGTGGTTATGCGGTCATGGATTTAAGTTTAATGGCATTGTAAGAGGATGCTTCATAAACTCCATACATAAGTTTGATATCATAATCATAGGGAAAAAGATAGGGGCTTTCTAGTACAATGAACTTATTCTTTTTCTCTATTTTCGCCAAAGTAGTATCATTAACCTCGTTGTCCAAAATCTATGAAAGAGTTGGAGGCAAGAGGGCTTTCAGTGGGAGGAGTGACTTGTCGCTGGAGAAAAGTTGAAACATGACTTGAGATGATAGTGATTACTGTTATTAAAGAACTCATTAATAACTACAATAGCAGTCACCCCGACTCGAGTTTCATCTTTTTCTCCAGCATCACAGTCACTCCTCTCCTGAAAATCCTCTTGGTCCCAACTCTATAACAGGTTTCTAACAATGAGGTTAAAGATACTACTTTGATGGAGATGGAGAAAAAGAATAAGTTCATTATATTGGAAAATTCTTTTGTTTTTCCTTATGATCATGGTCTCAAACTTAAGTATGGGGTTTATAGAGCATCCTCTTTTGATATCATGAAACTTGAACCCCTAACCATATAACCATTGTCAACTAGGGGCACGAGTAATACTCCAACCCGTGACTGCATAAGCACTGTCAACTGGGAGCCTTAGTTATATTTCAACCCGTGATCGTATAACTACTGTGAACTAGTAGCCTGAGTTGCAATGTGATAGACTTCTAAAGTGATGGTTCCATCCCGACATGATAGATGAAATGCGTGGGTCTCCAAACGCTATTGCATCACGGCGAACTCAAATATACCTTAAAACTATCATAATATCTGAACGTGTTTTTAGCTTAGATGGCTAGAAAGCGTGACTTCTATTTCTCTCTCTAAAATCGATCTATTTCTCTAAAAAAAACCTAAAACTCTAATTATTTTTAAAAATTGAACTTTTTATTTAATTTACCCTTATTATGCATATATTACCGTGGATGGAAGAAATAAAATGTAAAATCCGAAAAGCCCAACCGGTTGGCGACGTCGTGATTCTTTCGTCGCTAAAAATCGCTACTAGATTAAATGTATGCATGATGGTTTTTTTTTCAATAGAATATTGTGGGCCATATTCCAAAACTACATCCGTCTTAAGAGTATAAAATTCAATGACACCAACTTTACAATATCCATTTTTCCATTTTTTTCGTATTTATTTGTTTGACTTGATCAGATCGCAAATGATTAAAATGTGCTTATAGTACTTATATTTTTTGAAAATTAATAATTTAGTCTTTGTATTTGTATTTTTGAGAAATTAATTTTTCTTTTCATATTTTAAAATTCAAATCCAACTGTTAATCTTGTTATTTTTTCTTTGTTAAATTTAGGTTAAGTACATGGCTACCATAAATTTAACTAAAAAAATTAACAGTGTTAATAATCAAACTTGAATTTTAAAATATAAAAAATAAAGGGATTAAATTCTTAATTTTTGAAAAATATAGAGATTATAGAGATATTTTAACCATCACAAATAGATAGCATTTTAGGTGGGGGAAAAATGATGATATCCATAGGCATGGGGTAATTCATAATTGTCCTTTTCCACCCATAATTTTAACTTCATTCCTCTCTTTTATTTGTTTTAAATGCTTATTTAAAATGAAAAAAAAAAATACAGCAAAAGATATCATGAATTTCAAATTTGACAAAGTCAACTTGACGATGGGGTGGAGAGATGCATGCATTAGATTTTTATGGTGTAATTGGTTGCCTTGAAGTAAAGAAAAATATGCATTGAATGTAAGTTGCTGGTTGGCATATGGGATTGTATCTTGGTCCCATACCTAGTTGCGGGCTGAAATTAAAATTGAAAAAATAAAAATAAATGTGACTGGAGATAAAATTGTGAGAATTATATATTATAATAAAAGGAGAAAGAAAAAAGCAAGGTTGAATAATTGAATCAAATCTCTTCAATTTTACAACCTCAAATTTGTGCGTCACTTTGAATACGCGATGGAAAAAGAGTTTTGATTGCATTGAACAACATCATTTTCATTGCAGTTTGGTAAATATGACAATTTGGCAAAGATAAGAAATTTGGAAAGTGAAGTCTTTTAAACAAGTCATTCAACTTGTGCAAGTGCCCCATCCATATTTATGCACTACTTCTTTTGTCATTCTCTATTAAACCATTTTATTTTTTTTAAAGTATATAAATAGAAAAAAAAAGAATTATTGCATTAGCTGCACTTTCCAGTTTTCCAGTTCAAGTTCATCATGTTGTTTCAGAAGGAAATCATGATTTTGATTTTGACAGCGTAGCAAGTTGCTGGTACTTGGTAATCTGGCGTATCTCTAATACTTATATATGATATCTCAATGTCAGACCCAATCATGCAATGCCATTTGATTTCATCCTCAAACTGATTTTTTTTCCAGTGGATCAATCATGGAGGTAGCTCATAGTTAATCCAAATTCCAACCAGGATTTTATGTCTGCATGGAGCAAGTGCAAACCCCAATTGCAATTTTTATATAGGATATAACTAATGAACTGTTAAATGCAATAATCTTTTTTGAAATAATAAATGAAATCATTCTTAAAAAATGTTTATAAATGACGAATAAGCGAACCCTTCTTTTATATATATATATATATATCAAGTTGAGGCAATTACCAGGGGCTTAGACAATTTGGGTTGATTAAGATTCCTTGTAAAAAAAAAGGGGGTCTTTAATGGGAGAAGACGTAAATATTGGGAATTGGGAGGAAGCTAGGAAAAGGTATGTGTTTGGTTTGGTACTAGGAATTCAGCCCAAGTTTCAACATCCAATTTGCTTTATTTTTTTATTACACAAAGGAGAGGCTGAAGGTTAGTTGCCAAATCGGGAAGAATATCATATGCATGAATCAACAAGTTGTTAGAAGATTGGATTTTTAAGTTTAAAAGTTTCAAAATAAGTATTCTTTTTTGTAATGTTTGTTGTAACTCTTAATTTGTCTTAATGTTTTTAAATAGAATATGCTTACACATACTGCGTTGTGTAATAAGCCAAAAGCAATGGTTCAAGAAACAAGGATAGAGACAGGAAAAGAAGAAGAAAAAAAAAAAAAAAAGGGAGCTTTCATGTGAATGAGATCATAAAGTTGGTTATTTCTCTAAGATTCAATTAATCATTTCCTTGAATGCTTTCAAGATATTTGAAAATGATGGTCGTTGATAGATCATTGTCTTTGTTTTTTATCAAACATTCATTGAGCGAAGCTGTATCTCTGCATTGGTAAGATGGCTTAGCCGTCGTCGAGATTTGACGCATCGGCAGTTGGCACACAGACAGGATGTTGTGCTGAAAGTATCGATTAAATTTTAAAATTTAAAACGACACGTAACGTAATGTTATTCATGTTTAAAGTAGTGTGATACCATTTCCCAGCTTTTGCAAGCCTCGAAAAAGAATGGCAATAGAACGAAACGAGAGCAGCAAGTTACTATACCAGTTTATATAACATGGCATAATGAAAATGAAGAACAGGGAAGGAGAAAAGCATTGGAACAAAAGAGTGTAGACTGTGGAGACTATGAAATTATACAAATTGAAATAGGAACATCTGTTTTTGATCTCTTTTCCTTTTTTTGCTTCATTTTCCCCATAGCTATATACAGCTTTCCCTAAATGATCAAAATCACAAAGATGAACAGTTTTTACTAATTAAATGACTGAAACCGTTTTTTCCTTTCTTTGATATTAACTTCAAGCATACAATCCCTCTTCTTCCCATACTTCCACCAGAAAATCAACCATTTCCTGCAAATTAAGTCATTGTTATAAGACAGAAAAATTAGTGCAGGCCAAGAACAGCTTTACTTAAAAGCTGGTTACACGAAGGGTAGACTTACGGAAAGAAGAATCGGTCGTGGGAATGGATTCCTGGTCCCAAGTAAACTTTCATAAGATGCATTCGAACTGTAACAATGTACATCAGGGAAATTAAGATAAGTAGGATTAATACAAACTACAAACACAGAATCTCAAGATGAAGAGTGACATACCTTAATCTGGGCTGTCGACTTTGTCGAGTATGGTTCCTAGGCCTATTACTTCCAATCCATTGGAGTCTGGCCTGATTCCAGACAATAAGACCTACAATGAACACAAATATAATTGTACGTTTTAATTTTGAGAATCTCAAAGTTGACAATAACATCATGAATCAAATTTCAATGATCAATCCTTGACTCATATATTCTGTTGACTTAGAAATATATATATTATATAATAAACAAAACTTGCCCTGATTTACAAAATCAGATGGGTTGACAATGCCACTGCTGCTACTGCATTGGCTTAGAGTTGGGTTTGATGCACTAATTGATGACAAGCTCCTTTGAGATTGGAGGGCACTGTTTTCCAATTCATACGTGCTGCTGCTCCAAAAATCATCAGAAATGCTAGGCTTCCTCACTCTACGCCCTCGAATTCTCAATCCTTTTGTTGGCTCATCCACAGCAATAATCAGTGTGGGTTTAGTGCAGCATCCGAAACAACCACTGCTCTGTTGAAAACCAGGTTAAAACCATACACAGATATATAAAACATCTAGCAAGAAGCAACTGCAGAACTGAGCCCGTAGCAAAAGGGTTTTAACATTTTAAACAAAAGTAAATTTGGTAGAAAGCTACATTTACCCTTTGCTTTTTTCATCTTTCAGAAATAGGAAAATATCACTGAAATTCACTAGTTACACAGCCACACTGTATCAACTGTTAAGTCCTGCAGCAATTTGCCAACTATATCTCCTAGTGGAACGATATCATATAATTGAAAAGGCAATAAAAGAAAAACACTCTGCGTCTGTTAGATAGCTTGAGCAGCTAGGCTAGTATTTACAGGTCTGATTTGCATCAATGACATTAAGGAAGTCCTAAGATTAGGTAATAAAAGGAAAGAAAAACATATTACCAAATTGAAAGCTAAAAAAGTCCCTAAAAAGTAGTATTATTGGTGGTTTCCCAGCTGCTACACTGGGAAAGAGGCATGACATTGTCAACAGATTATTCTGCAAATTTGCAACTATGTTCAGAGTATGTGCATATTCCAC
Organism: Gossypium australe; assembly: GCA_005393395.2. Taxonomy (NCBI): domain Eukaryota; kingdom Viridiplantae; phylum Streptophyta; class Magnoliopsida; order Malvales; family Malvaceae; genus Gossypium; species Gossypium australe. The sequence continues at coordinate 2,353,397 of CM016626.1, forward strand.
TTGGAGAAATCTTTTCCTTTCTAGTATAGACAAATAGATATCTTCTTCCCCAATTACAGATTAATTCCTTGACATACATAAGCACCTTAATCCGGCCATACACACAAATCTGAAAAGACCATGCATATTTTATAGGAAGTTTCATTTGGTCAAAGAAATTATACCCTTTCAAGGATTCGTAGAATGACCAACTAGAAACAAATTTCTTGTGAAGGGAGCTAGTATGAGATACAGTAACAATAACTCAACCTGTAAAGATTTTGTCCATTTTCTACATTTCCCTCCATTATATTACTAGTATTGCCATCTTCTCATGGTACTAAAGTTGCATTGAAACCAAGTTAAATCATATAAGCAAATTAAGTTTTACAAAACCCACTTGTTCTCCACCTCCCATCATATGTTTATTAACTCAGGATTTTGTCCTGTCCCATCAAACAATTTACAGTTTCAACATATTGTGCATAAACAGCTATGCCATTGTATCTAATTCGTACTAACATGATGCTACTCACCCCCACCAAAGAAAAGAAAAAAAAATGTGGTTCCTTGTCTTTAAAGATTGGGACTTCCATTTCAACATTTTTGTTTGGTGATTTATTGAAAAAAAAAACTGCGTTTTGGTCCTAATTCGTAATAAAGGCCTCCCTTTTAACTCATATTTCTATTAAATCGGTACTCTTTAGCCCAACAATATAGTTGCAAATATTAATCTCGTTTTCTCAGCCTATACGTATTCTCAAATCCAAAGGCCAGCACTAAATCAGGTAAACTGTGACTTAAAACGCGCCTTAAGTATCACATGAAACTACAAAAAATAAGTAAAAAGAAATCCAAAAAGAAAATAAACCATGAAATCATTGAGGGAAAAAAAATTACCACATGCAATCAAGAAGGTCAGTTACCCAAGTAGTGATCATACGATGAACAGTGACCATTTCTTTTCTTTTTTTTTTTTCCCGGGCGAAACTATCAAACAACACCGATCATCAGTGTACCTCACAGCCACCAAAAATACAAAAATAATCCGAAAAAAAAAAACTCAAAACCCAGCTGAAACAGAAACTGAGGAATCTGGAAATAAATTATTGGGTACTTGATATTATAAATATTTGTTATCCTAATTTTGGGGATAGTGGGTGAGAAAGATACTTTGATAGAAAGGAAAGAAAAAAAAAAAAAAAAAGGATAATGGCGGTCGTTGCTGCAATTTGATTGGGCAGTTTAAAAGAAGAAAATCATAATTAGTGAAAGCTTGAGAAAGTATAATTTATGCTATGATTTCATTTTCCTGGGTTACGGGTGTGGGGTGGAGGAGCTGTTTTTTAACTACTCTTATCTAACCAGAACAAAAGCTTTTTGAAGGGATTTGAAATGCACGCGCTTTAGGGTTTTTGATTATTCATTTCGCTAAATCTAAATTATGAGATGAATATATTGAATACAATATTTTTAACTTCCATAAAACAAATATATATATATTATTGGAAACTACAAAATAATAAGCGAATCATGAAAATGTTGAAACGAAGTTAATTATTATTTTCTTATTTAAAAATTATAAATAATTTAAAACGTTTTATTTATCTTAAAAGCTATCAATATAAAAGCCCTACCCTGATGGCAAGAAGCATTAATGTTGAAAATGAAGTTTGGATTAAAAAAATGGGTAAATAATTTTAAAATGTTTAATATTTCCCTCAAAGTGGCGCCAATTATGTTATAAACATTTGAAAATTATTGGTTTCAAATAATGGGTAAGCTTTTTATTTTTATTCTCTTTTAAACTTTTTTTATGATAATCGACTGCCCAAAAATTAATTCCTACAAATGAAGTGTGGGGACATGTATGTCAAAGGCAGAAGTAAAAAAAACATGGATGGCCATTGAAGCCCCCAATAAATCAAATGGGCTTTGTCTTTATCCAATTTCAACAAGCCTGACCCGCATCAGCCCATCTTGTTTTTTTCTTCAGCTAAGTTGGCTAATTAGTTAGAAGAGAAATTCATATAACTTGAAATATGGATATTGTTACTGGGCTTGTCATCATTAAATATATGGTTTAGGGTCTATTTAGTTTATCTGGGTTATTGGTCTTTGTTTTACACATCTTATCTTAATAAAACTTTTATTACGAAAGCCCCATATCTTTCTGAGCTTAGCCCCCAAATCGGCTCATCCAAACACATCTCCTCATCTCACCTCCTTTTCCCATTTAATTATGTTTTAAAGATAATAAAAGAAAATACCAACAACTTCTTCATTTAATGACAAAAATTTTATGTTGTAAGTACGAGAATTTGGGTTCAATTCTAAACAATTTCATTTCCCAGAAAAATTATAATAATAAAAAAAACAATACTTGATCTTTCTTATTCTCAAAATACAAAATCAAACTTATTAGCAACAATAAAATAAAATAACCCAATGCAAAAGCAATCCACTCATTTAAATAAACTAATATAATATTGTAGTTTTTTTTTTTTAATTCAAGTATGCTTATATAATTATGATCATTGTTGGTGTTTTCTAATATATATATATATATATATGTTCAGTCAATGTTTATTTATGATTCATATGAATTATAAGCGACTGATATTTAAAAACTTAAACATAATACTTAAATTGTTTTTATATCCATTTAAAATGTGTTCATATGCATACAATGATGCAACGTTGCACCCACTTAAAAAGGAATGTTTCTTTGTTTAATCTGAAGTTGGTATAATCAACTCATAAAAATGGAGATTTAAGGCGTACTGCTTTAAAGTACAGATTCCAAATTTTATTTTGTTAGCAAACTAATTAATTAAATGAGTTTCACTTTTATCAACGGCTAAAATAATTATTTTTTAATTTACAATTATAGCAATACCTTCAATTAAAATAAATTATTATAAGCACTACATAAGCTGAAATTTATAATTACAAAAAGTATACATTTATATAATGTGAAATTTAAATTCGAAATTACAAAATTTTTAAAATCTTAATTTCTCTCAAAGTTTTGAAGATGAAATCTGGTAAACATATCATAGAGATCTCTTTATCAGAAGTTAGATTGTATTTTGCTTTTCCTTTATTTTAAAAATGAGTAAATTAGTTTCTATATCTTAAATCAAATATCAGTTTATTTTATTAAAAATTGCATCCATTTGCACTGTTAAAAACAATGTACGTAACGAAATAACCAAACAATCATGACGTGTAGCTCATGTTGGCGTACTAGATCAGTTTTAAACAATAAAAATGACTGAAATTTTTAAATGAGTGACCAATTTACTATTTGATCTAACCTACAGTAATTAATTTATCTATATTTTAAATAAAAAGAACAAAATTCAAACCGAATTGTGGATTAAATATCGTTAATCAAAATTGATGCAAACACTTGAGAAATGAATGGCAACATCAACTCTACGTCATTACCACTTAATCAAATAGCCTAAAACCCATTATATTAATCTTATATTTAGTAAATAATGGCGGTGATCCTTATCTTCAGACCGCCTGCCTTCACCATTGTTATTATATAGGGCAAAGCCAAAGGCACACTCATCAGCTTACCTCACTCACCTAAATTCCTCAAAGTAATTAGTTACTTTTAATTTAGCCCATTTCGTAAAGAACCCAAATGCCACTTTTTCTTTTTGGTCCCTCAATAATATACAAACATAAAAAGTGGAAGGAGAATTAATGAGGTCATATGGGAAATGGGGTTTTGATCAAATTATTGGGCAACTTATCTTAATTATGTAAGTTGGTTGAGGAGCTTAACTTAAGCAAAAAGTATTGGCCCTTTATTTTTTCTGACTTAATGGGTGAAGTGGGACCCTATTGGACCACTTTATTAAAAGAATGTAAAAAAGATCCCCCAATGTTACATGAAAGGCATTGCCTCTTTTTTTTTTTTTTATTATTTAAATTTACAAAAATTAAATAATAATTTTTTTAAAAAAAGGTTAACTAGTGAGGTAATTGAGGGGGCAAAGGGATCCGGGGAAGCATCTAAATCAGCATCTTTTGTAGCATTGAGATTTGGTTATGTCATGTGCCTTTTTAGTGATGTGGTGACCTTTGATTGAAGCATTTTTCTTTTTTGAATGGGGATGTGTCATGTTCCACTGCCTTAGTGTGGCAACTCCTAATTCCCCAAATATTCAAACCTTAGACCTATCAAATTATATTTACATTTCCTTAATGTAGATTATGTCATCACTTGTGTCAAATTTAATATTAATCTCAAATAGAATGGGTAAAATCTTTTGAACGGGATGGTATATTTTGACTTGAAAGATGGACTTGACATCATAATGGTATATGTAAATGAGATATTTAGCAAAATAATTATAGTGTAAATTAATTCTGATTATGCATGCTACACTAAGAAATATCACACATTAAACGGTAAAAAATAAAGGGAAAAGAGTTGGTAACTTTTTATCCACTTTAGTTTCTTTCAACTTTGAGTCTTAGCCAATCATTCATCAACTTGTAAGCTTAAGGTGCTTAGTCTTGAGCTTTCAATTATCCATCTCCAATAAAGCTGAATTCAAATGTATCTTATACCCCATCGTTTTTCGACATTTTTTTGGTGACTTTACATTCCATAATATCTTAATTAGCTCATAATCTGAGGGTTAGGATGAAAATTTTCTATTTTCTTTTATATTATATACAAGTTACAGATTCAATCATTATACTCTAATTTTATCATTTTCAATTTTTATATTTTTAAAATTTAAAATTTCTATCCAGATAAAAATGATATCCATAAAATTTGTTTATTTAATTTTGTTATTTTCAAAATTTTATGCGACACCATTTTTATCACATATGTAATGATATATTAAGTTTTTTTTTATTTTTATACAATATTCACAAAAAAAGTATACTTTATTAATGAATTTAGCAATTATTATTCGAGTCGCGATTGGAATTTTAAATTTTAAAAAAGTATAAGAACTAGAAACATGAAAAAAGTGAAAAATAAAGATTAAATCATAGCTTACATATAGTATAATGTTAATAGCAAAATTTGATCTAATGAATGTAATTGCTACCTTTTGGGGCATTACTAAATTTTTTATTTTTGAATAATTAAAATTGATAAAATTAAAATATGAGGATTTGATATATATATATATATATATATAACCTATGCATAGTATAGAGAGTAATAGAGTTTGGTTTTGATATTTAATGGAAATTATATATTTTAGAGAAATGTATATATGACTATTAAACATGAAATGCATCATTTTGTGATGGTTGACATTGAAAAATAAGATAATATTATTTAAATAAATGTATATATATGACATTATCAAATACAAATGACAAACAAATTAATAATTATTATCCACATTGAATATCCTGAATTATTTACCTTAAAAGAAGGCCCTTTAATGTGATTCAAACATATGCTTGGTACGTCAAACGCATATCGTGAATCAGTCATCACGGAAGGAGGAAGAGAAATGCCTGCACACCAAATTGTATATAATTTGTAATTTAGAAAAAAGGAAAAAAAAAAGAAAAAGAAAAAGAAATAACAATTAATGTCCTTGATATGATATCTATCTCTGTGGAGAAATGTGATTTGGTTGTTGCATGAAAATGGTTTCACATGGCTTGTCCAATCAGCGCTCAAACATGTTGGGGGACAAGACAAGATGCTGCAAGGATAAATAATAAATAAATTAATGTTCATTGCTTCATTAGGCTTGATTATTGGGTCATCAAACATTGGAAAACCTACTCCAATTGTTTTTTCGAACCATGGCTGCCTTAATTATTAGAGCATTTTAGGTTGCATGATAATTAGTATATTGAATTGTTCAGAAAAAGAAGGGGGAATTTGAAATAACTTAAAATTGGGGATAAATTTGAGATTCCAACAAAGAGGCCCCCCACAAGTACGAATTCAAAAATTTAAAAAAAGACAAGGTGGGGGTGATGAGAAGAAACGATTGTGTTCCGAACTCAGAGCAACTTTTTTCCAACTATATTTTCAGTTGGCACATGCCTTCTTTTTTGTGGCTTTCCTTCCCTTCTCCTTCACTAACCTTCCAAGTTTCTCTCATAATTCCCATAGTTTTAGATTTTTATTGTTATGGGCCAAACATAATTTTACATAAAGATATAAAAAATATGATATTAAATTTAATATTTAATAAATGTAAAATATTATAAATCAAGTTTAAGAATAATTGTATCAGCTTAAGGATTGAATAACTCACAAGTCAGATTCAAATTACATTTTTTTATTTATAAAAGGATTAATATATTATGTGTACTTAAATTTAATCTTAATGTTCAATTTAATATTTTTTTTCTTCTAATATATATATATATATATATATTGTTGTCGTAAATCTAACCCGTCCAACCGTAAGTGTGAAAAGGTACTTCCGTCATGGAATCAACAAAGAATAGAAAAAAAAAAAAGTAGTTTAGTCAATACAAACATGAACATCATTTGTCATGCAAAAGTTGTTTTTCTTTAAGTACATGGCTGAAACTCTACACTTAATAATGTAAACAAAGACATAACATATACATACATACAACATCATCATGTAACCCTATGCTAAGTTTTGCCAGCTTGTGAGCCACCTCATTTGCTTGCCTTTCCACCAACAATGAAGTTAATTTTTTTTAAGGGGTCAAAATTAAATTATATATTTTTACAATATTAAAATATAATTTTATTATTTTAATATTATATATTTTTAAAAATTTTAAAAAATTAAATTAAATTTTTATTATTTTTGAGAAGTCAAAGTATAATTTTGTTAATACTAATTTAAAATTTTATAAATTATAAAAATTTAAAAATAAATTCTATTTTAAAGAGGCCAGAACTTGCAGTTCCACGTTGGATATTCTCAAAGAACCTCAACAAACAGTTTTAATTTTTTTAAAAATTGTTATCAAATCATTTAAAATTTTAATTAACCTTGTCAAGTTTTTAGAAATTCTCACACAATGTTAAGATGTATTACAAATATTATTAAAATTTAGGTGTTCATTTTACAATTTTTCTTATTGATAAATATGTTTTGTGACCCATTAAAAATAACTGTGACAAGATAAAATCGAAATTTATGAAATATCTGCTCTCATGCTTCCATTGCTATCGTGTACCTAATAATAAAATTCCAAGTATTTACCCAAAAAAAATTGGTATACAGAATGAAATTGAAAATTATGCCACTATTCAAGACGTGACGTAATCTACAAAATTCCAATTTTTCAGGTACATAAATATTTTTATATGTTGTGACGTTTGTAAATTTGTTGAGTCCATCCATAGGCTTTACTAATTTTTTACCTTAATTATTTATCTGAATACAGAGGACAGATGTTAATTGTGATCAAGCTACATCCCTTAACTACGTTTAAATGGCTTGTCCAAGCGAATTAACTTCTTTTATTATTACAAATTATTTTAATGTTAATATTTATTTTATAGTTTAATACTTTGATTTAAAACTTCTAAAGGAAGACTTTAATTTAAATAAAATAACATATTATTAATTAGTGATTTGAACCTTGACAGCTCTTTTTAAGTTAAAAAAAAAAGAAAACCCATTAGTCAACATAATTAACATCTCTAGCCAAAAAAATAAACATAATTAACATCTAAACATTTGATTGAGTTACTGACCATTTTTTTCCCAAAAATAGAAACAAGGGAAAAAAATTATGCTAGTCTAAAACAAAGTGCTATTGCCCATCACTTAAAAACTTTCTACAAACATTACAATTAAGATGAAGAAAAGAAAAGCTTTAGTATTTACAAAATTACAAACTACAGACACAAACTGTAGTGAAAAAGAAAAACACAAATTTCAAATTTGATTGTACAATAATTAAAGACCAAAATCTCTCTTCTTCTTTTTTTTTTTTGTACTTCAAAAAAAATTAGCAGGAGTAAGCTAATCGGTGAACACCACGATCCCTGAGAATTCCAGTGTATAAAGCAACTCTATTAGCAGGCATTCCTCTATCTTTACCTCCACCAAATTTCTTGAATTTGGACGATGAATTCAAAGCTGCTGAATTGCTGATTCTAACACGATTTTTCAGCTGTTTTCTGAATTCTTCTCCATCCTTTCTTGGATCAACCACATCTTCAGCAAAGTGCACTTTTTTCTTCTTTTTTTCCTCCCTCTTCTTCCCCTCTTTAAAAAAACAAAAAAATCAAAGAAAAAAAATTGTTAAAAACAATTAGGAACACGGACACCCCATTTTGAAACATATGCATGCAACTGTTATGTACCAGAAGATATGCAGGAACGGAGAGCTTGTTGAGAAGGCTGTGAGATTTGATCCAAAAGGTAAGATTTTTGAAGACGAAAAGCAAGGAGGATTACAGTACCAGAAACTGCCATAGCTGTTGCTAAGACCACTCCTTGTGAACTCAATATTGAAGCCATAATGGGTGAAAAGGAATGATGGGGAAGAGAGACTTGGGGGGGGTAGTTTTCTGGTGTTTACAGAGAGAAATAGAATGATGATGGTTCATAAATCATAACATAAACTAGTGTGAATGATGAATAAAAAATATTGGATCAAATGGGGCAATAATTTATATATCTAGAAAGGAAAAGAAGACTTGATTGGTGGGTTTAATTTTTTTCCTTTAAATATATAAAAAAAAACCTAAGAAATGTAATGAAAGGCTGAAAAAGCCAAAGGAATGGGTGATGAGTGGTGTTGTTGGCTTTTAGAGAAGGGATTGTAGGATTGGGATCTCTTAACTGCTGCTCGTGCACTACACGGCAAAGCCCGACGGCAATACCTTTGCTGCTGACGTCTATTCATATTTGATGGCAGATTCTTTTATTTTTTCCAACACCAAAATTGGCAGCGCGTGATCTGCACCCTCCATTTTTAGTTTTTAATTTGTTTTTTGGCCTTTCAGTTCATTGTAATTGACTAGTTTCCAGAGTCTTTGGATAAGAATGTTAATGACGCTTTCAATGCTTTAGTGTTTTTGTTTTTTTTTAAATTTCCTTTCTTGATTTTTTTCCATATCGCAAGAAAAATGAGACAAGGTGTTGGCATTTTTTTTCCTTGTGCAATGGGGAAAATTTTCTAATATATGTATATTTTTCAACAGAAAGTTAGAATCTCATGAGAAAGATCAGGCTAATTAAGGAAATGACCAAAAACAGGAGGCAAAAAACAAGAGGATAGAGACTTGTAAGAAACCGACAATGATCTGTGTAATGTTAGAAGATCGACAAAACATATGTGCTATAACTTTTGTCTTCGAAACTCCACACAAAATTGTTTCACTAAAACTGGAGAGTGAATTTCACGCACTGGAAAATAAAATGAAGGGAGCGTATAGAGAAGTTGAACAGCTGAATAGTTTTATAAGTTAATTTAGGGTTGAAGAATGGTTGCATGGTGTCATCCATGATGTGTCAGACTGTGGCATGCCAAAATATTGGACAGCGGAGTTTTTAAGATGCTTAGCTTAGATCTCTGGTTGAAGATTGGAAAACGACTGTGTCACCAATGGGATAATTGCTTTGGTAATTGCCAGACATTAAAAAATGAAAAAAAGCTGCTGTTTTAGGGCTTCATTGGCACATGCTTGTCTTCAATCATTAATGTCCTCTTGCGGTTCAGGTTTGCAGACAAATATGGCTGTTTCTACTAATTTGTTTAACAATTTGAAGATAAACACGTCCTCAATTGTCAAATCTTTCTGATTAGAGATGACCTTCAATCTCTCTGATAATCAATGAGGGGTATTGTGTGGTTGAATTTGTGTATCAACACTTACAAACCCTAGTAATACTAATTACATATCTCCATTAAATATAAACATTCAAATCTTAAGTTGTTTGGAATTAGCTGTAATACCAAGTTATTGTATTTCAGTTTTTTATTTAACATAGATAAATCAATTCTTATATATTAAATTAAAGATTAATTTGATTTTTTTTTGTTAAAAATTCTTCTATTTTTTAATTTTAAAATTTGATTTATATACATCAACATTGTAATGACCCAATTTACGAGTATCGAAAAAAGTACATTTTTGGGTCATTGTTTCCTTAAAATAGATTCGTAAATATTAAATATTTAAGAAGTTAGTTGTGTGATTAATTAAGTTTTGGTTAGGTAAATTAACTTAAATTAAGGGTCTGTTTGTTTGCCGGTAAAATGTTTTCTAGAAAATGATTTCTGGAAAATGATTTACTTTTCTAGAAAATGATTTACTGAAAATATTTTCTGGTGTTTGAATGAATCTGTGTAAAATATTTTCTGTTGTTTGGCAGATTTCCTGAAAATGTTTTTCGGAAAAGTTGTTTTTACATATATTAATAAATTTATATACATATTAATAAATTTTTATATTTTAAATTGTTTTTACATATATTGCAATGATTTATATATAAATAAATAAATCACTTAAAATATGAGAATCATGTTTTTACAATTTTACAAAACATAATTAATACTAATAAATTATGAGCTTACTAGAACTATTTGGTATTTAATGATAATTATTACCTTCCGGAATTCTTAATCCTCTTAGACGTGAAAGTGCATCACTTAAAATACGAGAATCATGTGCACTACCTTCCCAACCAGCTAGAACATAGGAAAATTTCAAATCAAATGTAATGGCAGCCAATACATTTTGTGTCGTCCCCCCTTTACGGCTACGAAATCTTCCTTGAATGCTAAGTGGAACGGATGCACGAATATGAGTTCCATCTAATGCTCTAATACAATCTTTAAAATAAGGATAAAACCTTGGATTGTTTCTGATTTCACTAGGAGTTGACTCATCAGGTAATCTAATAACTAGTTTATACAATTTCAAAATAACTCTCAATACAACCCTAAAGTAACGGTGAACTGTCTCAATTGATCTATAATATCTAGATTCAATCACTCGAAACCTTACATTATGACCAATTATATGTGAAAATATAACTACTTGCTCCCTAATATTGACAGATTTAGAATATCACACAAATTAAAAAAGGCGATCGGTCTCATCCTTATCACATCAATGCAGTGTTGGTCATCACTATATAAAATACTATTAATATAATTTTCTCTTTCATAATCTCGATTCACACGAGGGTGAGAAGCAATTTCATTCCTAGTTTTTAATTTTTTAACCCAAAGAGCCCCAAAAGCTAAAACTGAAGCCACGACTCCGACAGTTGCATTTTGATCTTGATTACGAACCATCTATACAAAATAATGCCACACAAATATTTGATCACTACAAAAAAGATGCAAGATTTTTATAAGATCACATATATGAAAAGTTACCATGACTAAAGTGCATACATACATATCAAGCTAATTATAATTGCATTAATAATTTTTTTGAGCATACATATATGCATAAGATAATATATATTTTTCGTCGATATGGTAAGATGGTCCATCCTCATGCAGATATAGAATTAAAACTATATTATATAATATATTAAGTGAAACTAAATTCTGTTTTTTATAATTAAATGGAGTGAGCAGGTTTACGGACCAATATCATATAAACTATTTTTTAATTATGGGTTTTGGTAATAAATGTAATTGATCACTTCTATTTTGTCTAGGTTAGGACATAGAGATTTGAGTTAATATATATAAGTATTATATATTATGATATACGTGGAAGGATCTATGCCTATGTAGGTAACTTAAGAAGAAGAATATTAGAAAAGTAGAAACTGAAATATTACCAGACAGTTATACATATAATATTATTATGTTCCTTTACAAATAAACAATTAGAGAATATTGTTTGTAGCATAATATAGCAAATCGACGGCGATGAAAAATCGAGTAAAGCAAAGAAGATGTTGGCTGAGATGGTTCAAGTTAGTATGGAACAGAGCTTGAGACATTTACAACAAAGAGCTCTGCTTTGTACCCCAACTGATTTAGTAGGTCAAATGACAAATTCAAATGACAAATAAAGCACCGAAAATGACAAATTTTGTCATGTTTAGTAGGTCCTACGGTTTATTCTGATTTGGTGCATTTTTCATCAAATTGAAGAGGATAAGTGAACATTATTTTTAACAAACCTCTGGGTTTGAATACATCCTCAAATGGTAGTTTTGACAACATTCCCTTTTCTTTCTGATTATTAATAAAAATCCATCGAAAATCCATTATCTTTTAATCTCGTATACCAAGTGATTCAAGTTTTAATAAACACTAATTTATCAATTTTACATTTGCATTTAAAGATCTAAATCATTCTCCTCTATGTTTTTTCCTAAAAACTTTGATTGTAAACCAAGTAATACACTTGTTCGTACTTTGATGCATACTCATGACAACAAGTTCCTTAATGAACAAATAATTATTAGAACTCATAATGCATAACCTATACAAGTTTCTAAATTAATAGATGAGTGTTATAACCTATACAAGTCTCAAGCATATTTTTTAATTTCGACTTGTTAGCATTTGTATTGTAGTTTTATGATCATGATTTATTAAAACCACAATAATTCTTGCTTTCTAAATGTAGAAAAATTCAGTTTTAAAGCTCAGTTATTCAAGACTAGAAAGTACATGACTTTATGCTGCAATAGATAAAAAGAGAGAGGTGATTTTGGCTATCACCCTTGTTATAATTATTTAGGATTTGAATGTCATTTGGGTAAAATGGCTGGAATAATGGCTATTGCCGATTCTCTGTCCCCTGCATAAAACTTGATTTTCACCGTTTCTTATTTCTTCTATATGTGCAGGTTTGTATCTCATTCCCCCCAATCTAGAAAAGTTCACTAGTTGTTCTACTTTAATGTCCTTCCATCTTTATTTTCATGCAACACTTGTAACTAGTGTTCACAGTACCTTCCTATATATTTTTCCTTAATTATCTGTATCTGGATGAGTTATGTAGTGATTCTTGAAGCCTCTTGATGAACAATTTTGTCTGAAAAAAAATCCAAAATCAAGTTCACTGCAATTACTAGAAGGGTCAAGAGTCCACCTTACATTTCATGTTTCTCAACTAAAGAAACATATTGGAGCGACTCTTACTCAACTGCAACTTGCTATTTTAGCTACAGATGAGAGCTTAGCTAAGGAACCAGAGAAAATCTTAGTTTGAATAACGACCAAATGTGGTAACCGGGCAGTGACTGAAGTGTTGGTGCAATGGACAAACACTTTCCCTAAAGATGCTACTTGGGAGTTCTTATATAAGTTGCAGTAGAAGTATCCAAATTTTAATCCTTGAGGACAATGATTCACTTCTGCAGGCAGGTATTGCTGCATGGGAAAATCAATGAGCCAAATTTTTACTGAATATTTTAGTTTAATTTTATTGGGTTAGTATTTAAGCCTGTAGCTAGCAAGTCCAGATTCTAGTGAGTCTTTTAATAATTTTACTTCTTTATTTAGGCTTATTGTTGGACCTACCTAATTTGAAAGATGTTTTCGCAGTTTAACAAAATAGAGACGAAATACTTGGGGTCTATATAGAGTGAAGGATGTGATTCCAACGGTTTTTGCATATGGGTTTGGGATTTGAGGGAGGTTTCTTGAGTGTCTGCAATTGCAGCAAGTTAAGAAAGTGATAAAAGGCGAAATCCCTAACAATTAAACCCCTAACACACCCAGCTTCAAAAACTTGCAGAAACCCACACGTTCACTACAAACCAAACTCGAGCAGAATAAAAACATGCAGAAACCCCTAGAGCTTGCAATCAAGAATGTGAGTAGAAATTTACCTTCGATGAATCAGCAGAGAAAACGAGGCAGAAATGATGAACCAGTAGAGAAGATGAGGCAGAGATGATGAACCAGCAGAGAAGAGGAATTCTTCCCTAGGGTGAAGAGAGTGAAGAGAGGAGCTGTGGAAAATGTCTCACCCTTTAAAAATTGGTAAGACGTTTTTCGGGAATGATGAAATGATTTACCCGTGTTTTGGAAAATGTTTTCCTTAGGAATTCATTTTCCAACAAAACAAACACTGTAAAACGGGGAAAATGTTTTCCGAAAAACATTTTCCCCCTATCAAACGGACCTTAAGTTTAATTAGGTATAAGGATTAAATTGAATAAAGTGTGAAAGCTTAATTATAGATTAGAGAAAAGTTGAAGGACTAAATTAGTAATTAAACCATAAGTGACAAATGTATGGTAAATTATAATTCCATATGTATGTATAATGTACATATATTTATTTATATTAAATACATTCTTAATGTTTAAGTGTATATAAAATATTATTATATTATATTATATTATATATATATTAATTAAATAAAGTAAATAAAATAAATATATATGTATAATTGTAATACATATATGTATTTACTTATTAATTAAGAAATAATATTATTATATTAATTCAATAAACAAAAGGTAAATAAAAGAAACAAAATAGCAAAAACGAAAACGAAAACATGGGAAAGAAAGGAGAAAAAGAAAGAAAGAAAAGAAAAAGGGAAATTAGGGTTTTAAAAGTTTCAAGTTCAAGTGGTAAGTAAATTGAGAATATATCTAATTAATTGAAATGTGTATTGATTGGAAACTGGAAAGTGAATTGAATACCCTATTAACTGTATCGGGCTGAGTCGGATATAGTTGGCATGCCATAGGATTGGAAGAGTTAAGGGATTCTTCGACTTTGAGTTGATGAGGCACTATGTGTCGTATTGTTACTTCGAATAAATCCGAAAAGGTACTGAGTACCGTATTGTTTTACTTCGACATGGCCGATGAGGTACTGAGTGTCGTACTGGTGTATTTAAGTTGGATCCGCGTATCCGTCCGAGTCCTAGTCATGTTAATAGGGGTGTACAACTGTTTTGAACAATTGATTGTTATTGAATGGTATTGAATGATGTTGAATATGGATTGGAATAAGCAATGAAATGAAATATGCAATTGAAATGCATGAAATTGCATAATCATGGATTCATGAAAATGATATTGATATTGAAATTAAATTGAGTATCTTATTGTGAAAAGTTATTGAATAGCAATTATGAGATTGATATAGAAGAGATGATAATTGAAAGTGTTATGAATGATATGTATAAGAAATTGATTAATTGTTTGAATGATTATGTTTGTGTGAATATATATGTAACACCCTTAACCCTAACCTGTCATCGGAATAGGGTTACGGAGTGCTACCAGATCGATCGGACAACTTTACAATTAATACACAATTATTATCAATCATAATATAAAATAATCTTATAGTCCCTTATATGAATCTTCGATAGGAATGGTTCGGGACTAATTCGAATACTTAGAACATTTTCAAACATTTTAAAATTTTTCTCAAACTATAAGGCACTTATACTTAACCTATTCATTATCTAGGTACATGCCACCATTATCAAAGAAAAGTACATTACTCAAAATTTTCTCTGAGGTCGGGATTACTCTGGATGCTGGTCCGGGCACCGACTTTCAATTAACCTGCGCACGGAAACAACCGTACGCTGAGTAAAGGTATACTCAGTAGTATTACCATAATTCAAATTATATAATAACTTATATACATTCAATTTATGATACAATTACTTAATAGTTATTTCATTCTTTAAATTAAATCATCTAATATAATAAGCATTATTTCAAGGCTTGTATTTAATTAGATTTATACATTATTTCACTATCCAATTTTCATTGAATTTATTATTATTATTATTATTTTCCACATTTCATTCCATTAGTTCATTTCATATCATATGCAATTCACTAATGTAACACCCCTTACCCGTATTCGACACCGGAATAGGGTACGAGGCATTACCGGAATTACAAATTTATTTATCAAACATTTTATATCATTTAGCATTTATTTTTGAAACCAATCAAAAATTAAACATATTATCCCTTAAAACATATTTATTTTTCTCATTTCATGACTTACTTGAATTTATTTCTCGTCTCAACATATTTAATTACCTTTTATTTACATATTACAGATAATCACATATTGACATGTCATGATAAATATCATTCTCTTGCCGTTTATTCATAAACATAAATTAGTTAATTCATTATATCAATATTTCACGTGCTATCAACTTATATTTCCTTATATCACATATTTAAAGTTACACGAACTTACCTGGCTAAATTTGCAGAAATACCAAGATTTAAGGGAATTTTGGTAATTTTCCATTTTTATCGATTTTTCAACCGATCTTAATCTAATTAATAATTTCATTCAATTTTGCAATTTTAAATAATAAAATAATCCATTCCATGTAAATTGGTCATCTCCAACATTTATACAGAACTAATCATAAAGTTTTACTTTTATTCAATTTAGTCCCTGGGCCTAAAATATTACAAATTAGCCATGCTAGCTGAATATTCATACATATTTCCTCCTCCTCCTCTCCATTCCACTTCCTTAATGTATATAACATGCTATAAGTAATATTATCAATAATTTCATTAATTACTCATAAGTAGATTCAAAACTGTCCATTTGAGTTATAGTCACTAAATTATTTATTTCCAGAGCTACAGAACTCCAAATGAAGAACCGTTAATTTTTCCTGAAACTAGACTCACATATCTTCTTGCCATAAAATTTTCAGAATTTTTGATTTAGCCAATTAGTACAGTTTATTCTTTAAAGTCACCCCTGTTCTGCTGTCTGGCAGTTCCGACCCTTCTTCACTAAAAAACAATTATCTTTTTATATAGAATTCAGATGATGTTATAGTTTATTTCTTCTAAAACTAGACTCATTAAGTAATCTAACCATATAAATTATGTTTCCAAATTATTTTTATACAATTTTTGATGATTTTTCCAAGTCAGAACAGAGCATCTCGAAATTACTCTGAACCAGTCTTACCAAAATCTAAATATCTCAGAATACAGAATTCCTTTGCTTTCTTTGTTTCTTTCATATGAAAATAGACTCAATAAGCTTTAATTTCATATCTCATTCAGATTCTAATTCCATTTCTATGATTTTTAGTGATTTTTCAAAGTTAGTCTACTGCTGCTGTCCCAAAACTGTTTAATGCAAACTGTTTATTACCATTTTTCCCCTAAGCTTTCTATAAATGATAATTTCATCCCTGCTCAATTAACTTCTCAATTGAGCTGATTTTTCTCAATAAACACTTTATTATATCACTTTAAACTACTTTATAATCTTTGGAAATCAGAATTCCAATAATAGACTTTAATTCCAAACATTTTCACAATTTAATCCTTAAAATCAATTTCTAACTAGATATTTCATTAATTAAACCCCTAATTCACCAATTTGATCCACAAAACTCATGTTCAAAAATCTAAGAATTTCCAGAATTTCAATCTTAATTCAACAAAACTTTGTTCTAAAACTTATAAAACATCAAAATTAGAAGAAAAAGGGCAAAATTGACTTACCAATTAACATTCAAGCTTTAAATCATCAATTCCTCCTTTTTCTTTCTTTCCCTTTTTCTTCCCCTGCTTTCGTCTTGTTCTCTGTTTCTTTTCTATTTCCCTTCTCTCCTTGCCTTTTTTTTGTTTTTGTTTCTATATATATATAATAATATAATAATATAATAATATAATAATATAATAATAATATAATAATATAATAATATAATATAATAATATATACTTAAAAAAAATCTCAGATTTTCTTACATTACACCGCCTCACTATACAAAATGGTATAATTGCCATTTTGGTCCTTCATAATTTCTTTTAATCTATAATTTAACTTTTACTTTCATTTCAATTTAGTCCTTTTCATTTAATTTCCTACCCAAACGTTAAAATTTTCTAGCGAAAGTTTAATAATAACTTAATGACATTCCATAAATATTTTTAGAAATATTTATGGCTCATTTTATGAATTCGAGGTCTCAATACCTCGTTTTTGGCCCAATTTTTTTCTAATTAATTCATTCAGTTCACAAAATTCACTAATTTTAAAATATTTCTAAAATCACACTTAACTTATAATTATCGATTAACAAAATTTTCTAACTTTTCTTCAAATTTAGTGATCTCGAATCACTGTTCCGACACTATTAAAATTGGGCTGTTAGAACCCTTCCCCCCTAAAAAAAATTTCGTCCTCGAAATTTCCTTGTTATTTTGATCAAAAACTTCATTATTCTATAATTCTATAGCTCCTTTGTGCACATATTTATCTAGTTTATCATTTATATTCGTTCCATATCCTTTTAGTTCGCAATTTATTTTTAATTCAATATTGCAAACCTACTTTATAACGAAAATTACTTACTTTTTTTTTTTTTCAGTTCCAATTTCACTTCAATTTATTCACAACTAAATTTAATTTCACTTTTTCATCATTATACAATTCAATACTAATATTTATCCGTCACTTAATTCAATTTCCATTTAATTCAACAATAACACTTACCTCATATTTCACTTACTATACGCATAATTTAAATTTAACATTTACTATTAAATAATAGACATCAAACATGTAACAATATAAGTCATATGTGTTAATTTATACTTTAATTTTATACCTCAACAATAGTCTTTCATCAAATAGCATCATATATCATCTATATTATCTAATCAAATTATGAACCTTTGGTTCAAGTTTTCAATTTTATATATCAATTTTAATTCATAATTCCACTTTTTCGTACTGTCAATAATTCAGTCGATCAAATTCATTCAATTTCTCATTTCATTTATTCAACTGATTTCAATATCAAT